>VXBJ01001586.1:185981-229906 GCA_013400055.1 Nycticryphes semicollaris | reverse complement strand
ATGTTGACTGCCTCTTATGACCTTCTTATCCTTGATGTGCCTGGAGGCAGTGCCAAGGATAAGTGGCTCCATTACTTTACTAGGGATAGAGTTGAGGCTGACAGGTCTACAGTTTCCTGGGTCCTCCTTCTTGCCCTTTTTGAAGACTGGAGTGACATTTGCTTTTCTCCAGTCCTCAGGCACCTCTCCCGTTCCCCTCAACTTGCCAAAGGTGATTGAGACTGGCCTAGCAATGACTTCTGCTAGCTCCCTCAGCACCCATTTCCTTTTAACTAGCTTCCTGGCTAAGAAATATAGGACTCATTCGTTACCATTGTGCTCAAAAACTCCACACTTGAGATTCTCATATTAATAATTTATTTAAAAAGAACTCTTTATCTAAAATCATATTTACAAAATCTTTACAAAGCACTAAAGCTACTGAAATATCACTATGAAGAATTTTGTCCTTTCCCATGTAATTTATTGTTGAAAGAAATAAAAGTTGAGGTTTTCAAATGAGCATTAAGGTATTTTCCTTGATCTAAATTTTAGCATGAACAGAGCAATGAACTCCTCTAAAGTTCCAGCAATGCCCTAGCATAAACAGAAATTATGAGACTTTGGAAGCCCTCAAAATCTACTCTGGACTAGGACAATGGATCTTCAGGGATAGTATAAAGTCAGCTACTTTGTGGCATTACTCTCATGGTGTGCAATAGGATGGTAACAACTTACCACAACCTAAACTATAAATTTTCATGCTAAGTGTTCTAGAGTGGCTTCAGGGCAGCATACCTCCCCTTCCCTCTTCAAAATTCAAGATGAAATTTTTTTTTCAAACATAATGACTAGTTTTTGCTTCCAGTTATTATGTTTTTCACTTGCGTATAAACCTAGGCTGTCTACCTAGGGTTCTAACCAGCAAAAGATGAGAGTGAGTTTGTGGGGTTTTTGGGTAGTTTTTCTATGGAGTTTGGGAGGTTGGGTTTGGTTTTTTCTATCCCTGCCTTCTGGCAAATCCATGGGAAAGATTCCCTAGCAGTCCTCATTGCAACATGATGGTAATAAGGTACAAATAAGGCTCATCAAATAGTAATCAATGTTGTATTTTGAATATCTTAGATATGTAACATTATCTGCAGTGTGCCAGTCTGTGCTTGAAACCCACATAGCTAATCATTAAATCTATTACGATGTGTAATGGTTATGTTTGTATTGTATGACAAGGATCTTACTAGCCTATGAATGTGTGAGTCTACCAGAAATAATAGCCAACTGTCAGAAATAGCCAATTAAATTCCCTGGTAGATGAAGCATGTTAAACTAATAATAAAATTATTTAATAAAAGAAGGCTACCTAGTTAAAAATGCTGGAAGTCTTTCTCTGTAAATGTAAGTCATATTTAACCTTGTAATTCACATGCTGTGAATTCTGATATTTTACCCCTATATCTAGGAATGGGAAAATTATTTTATTTTGGGGTTTGAGAATTGCTAGAGTAATCAAGAAAAAGTACCTTTTCCTATCTTCTGATGACTTAAGGTGGACTGAGAATCAAGGTTATGCCAGGGGTGAACCCATCCTACTCTTCTTTCACTAAATAGATGTGGCTCATGAATATAGACATGACTTACGCTGCTGGAATCTGTTATCTTGTGAAGCTAAATATCCAGCACTGCTGCTAGTTATTGCAGCTTCATGAAATCTTGATGTATGCTTCTACCAAGAAGAATGCCCTTAAACTCAAAAACTGTGTTTTGAATTAATTTTCAGGGGTTTCAGTATTAGAAAGTTCTATAATTAGATTTTTTTTGTCCTGCACTTGTAGGGAGGATAATTTATGCTGAGATTCAAGGGTGAAATTTTGTATGGTAGTCAGTCTTGGAATTTTAAGTTACGTCAGCTCTTGGGGGCTATTTTTTACGTGACTGAAAGATCCAGATCCTTGAGGGTCCAGTATAATGCATGATTGTCCCCAAAAGAAGCACTTTGAAAATATAGAGGCAGATTTCCCTTTTCATCCTAGTATCTCTTGCAGAGAAACATGGCTGTGTGAGTCTGCTGCAGCCCTAGTTCTCGCGTTTCTTTAAACTATGTTGGTTCAGCCCAAGGATCAGCAGGTAGAAGAGTCATCTTGGTACTCTTCCCTGTCTTGGACCATTCTGTATATTGCTTAGCCACAGCATTAAAGCTTTAAAAAAGGCATTTCAGTTTCCTAGAAGTGTTTGGCAAGATCCCTCTGAGTGACTTTAAGGAAGGGGTGGGCTGGTGGGCAGAACTGACTATGTTGAGTAGTAGGTAATCTTTATGTATCAAAAACAAGCTTGGAAAGCTTGTTCTTTCCATTTGGAAAGAACAGAGGAGTTATGCCAGGAGAACTCAACAGAAGCAGATATCTGGCAGATTTAGGAGATCAAAGTCTACATGGTAAAATTATATAAAACTCATAACTACTAGATCTGAAACTACCTACAGGAAAATGGCTTATTGCTACTGTAAGAGACCAGTAATCATCTCCACTGGGCAGCAATGCTCCCAGAAACAAGGAATGACTACAAATGAAAAAAAAAAAATTAAAAGCATTAAAATTAATTGATAAGAATTACAGTGGGAGTACACCTGTGCTACTTCTTGATATAGTATAAGAATAATAAACCAAATAAACTGCAAATTAATGATTTTGAGTTTTAATACTAATTTAATGATTTTTTCTTATGTAGCTTTTTTTTTTAATGGAACTCATTTCTGCAGAATGTCAGATTTTAAGGAATTTATTAGGAAAAAAAAATGGGGCATGAATGAATGTAGCTCATATTAGCATAGGTTAAGAAAAATAACTACAAGTTCTCAAGTTTAACTTGGATATAAGCAGTAAATCCCAGGGGGAAAAAAAAAAAAGTAACTGTTAACTGAAATTCACTTGCCCAGGAATGCTGCAGGGGCATTCCTGAACTTTCCTCTGAAATAATCCAAATGTTATTCTATACCAGTCTTACCTAAACAATGTTTTTATGTTGCTGTGTTAGGAATGCTTTCTTCTAGTTCATAGCTTTGAGAATACACATGAAAGGTAAAGCTCTGAAGTAAGCGTATCGCCTCTGGGACTAGCCCGTATTTGAGGCTAAGCGTGTTTCTAAAGATAAACTGCAACGACACCTACACTTCTAAATTCTGTTACAGCGGATTATGCTCTACTACAGGTTCAAGTTTGCAAAATCCTGGAATAATCGGGTCAATTTGATTTTCATCTTGGATGTGTTAATGTTTAACCATTGTAAAGTAATGGGGCAGAGATGATATATAGCATTACATCTTTTAGAGTTATATGCAGAATATATATGTCTCACTAATGGTGAATTTCTATGTTTTTACAAAGTAACCAATGCTTTCTGTACATTTTCGAAGATTATCAAGGAAATGTGTACTTTGCAAAAATCTTCCTGGGAATTATTTGTCTGCTGGGGATGAGATGTGAGTGTGGAACAGGACACACATGCACAGAATGAATGGAAGAGGAGGAGGAGATAATTGACAGGCAGTTACAGTGACAATTGATGGAGTTGTATTAGGCTGTTAGTACAGTCTAAAAATTTAAATTGAGTATGGCGGGAGGGAGATAAAACCTGTATGCTACCCTGATAGTGTAGTTACACCAAAACATCTGTCACTTACTTAAATGCTATTTACAATGAGATCTTTGTGCAGTTCCCTAGTACAGAGCTATGCCTCTCCTGAGGAAGTTACGTACCAGTGTTTATTCAATCACCACCTGCTGCTCTGTGAGCAACAAGATATATAGCTTGTGCGTGACTGAGGAGAATGTCTGAAGAAAAGAATGACTAAAGGAGGGGGGAAAAAAAAGATACATACATAACGTACACAGATTTACCTTCTGTCATGAGGAATATGTCAGTTGGATTCAGAAGGTATGCTGCAAGGCTGTGTGGAAAATAAAAGCAGTTTCACCTTGTTGAAAATTCAGTTATGTTATCTTCTGGAATCTGCACTGCTACAAACAGTTTAACGAAGTTAAAGTAAAAAGTGCTGAGGTCTCAATATATAATTTAACAGTGGTTACATATGAAATTCACTGGGCTTCTCTACAGATTATTTTGTTGGCTTTGGTATTTTTTAAGGCCTTACTTCAAAATTTCCCCCAGCCCCCAATTAGATAGCTTCTAATCTTTGGAAAAGATGATACAATCTTATTACACTCTTTAAATGGTTGAAGAGTTTGAGGTGGCATAATCATGCCAGTTGTTTTGTTTGGGCTGGGGGCTGCTGGTTCAATAGATGTCACATGGTACCAGTTTTATTAAGTAAAGAACACATATTGGTATGCAGCATCTCAAACAGGCATTAGATTTTTGGATATTGCTCAGCCCTGTTTCCTTCTAGCAAGAGCTGTAGAGAGAAATCAACATGAATACTTGAGGTCCAATGGGGTGCTATTCTGCAGATGATGGGAAAACAGCATTTAGAAAACCTCAATTCGTAGAAACTTCAGCAAAGTGGATAGTTGATTTCAGCAAGGGGCTTTCAAACTGGATAAAAGCATGCAGGGATATCAAACCTAAATTATAAACACTTATGTTATAAGCTATACTCATTTGTGTGTTCTGTGTGTGACCTTATTTGCAAGGGTCTGGGTCACTTGTCATTGTAGATGGGCTTCAAAGTTACAAATAGCCTAACTACTCAGGAGACCAGAGAACTACCCAGCTTAGTTATTGCAGTCTTACAGTAGTTCATTTTTCTCACTTGCTTCATAAGAAAAATAGCAAGTTTAATGCATAAAATGTCACTTTTTATTGGAGTGGAATTAAGTGCTTCTCTAAAGTAGAATAGCATAATAGCAGGACTGAGCTGTTTTGTTTTTAAGACATAGTAATTATCCCTAGTGTGAGTATATTTAAATAGATAGAATGGAAAAACGGAATGAGTACACAGACCTGTCTCCAGTTATATAAAAGCCACTGTGGTTACCTAAACTGTCTGATATTTACTTGCCTCAGAGCATTTCTACAATGAGGCTCAGTCAAATTATGCCTCTAAAGGTTGGCCCAATGTTGCAGAGAGACAATAACATAGTGTTGCATATTGAAGACAATCTGTAACTGTAACAATATGGTTTGAAGACTTTTGTGTTCAGTATCACTAACAAGTCTGAAGCAGGCTGAGTAGCTCCTTGTGTGGAAGGATAGAAATGGGGAGAAGTCCATGATGGCTTTGAAGAGTTTAAAGGTCAGTACGGTGGTATTTGGGATATTTTGGTAAAGGCAGGCATCTTCCTCAGAGGACAGCAAACAACAAAACAGAAGATAACTACCCTAAATCCTATGTATTATGGTTCTTACTCATGTAGTCTGATATCAAATTAACTTTCTGGTGGGCTTCACCTTGTCACTTACAGTGCTGTACCAGATTGTGCAATTAACATTTTTGTGTAACAGGCAGTTGCCAGACAGCTGGGGGTGGTAGGGAAAAGCAGATAATTACATGCCTGGTTTGTGACATGCAAAACCTCTTCTTTCTGTTAAAATCCATGACAGAATCAAGCCCAAATTAAGGAACTACAATAGGAAAGTCTCGCACCGTCAAACATTAAAGGTCATTTAGTACAAAAGCATAAAGGTCATAGAAAATACAGGAAAGTTCATTGGAGAAAACCTAAATGCTTGTTGTGAAATGCTATAAATTGTTAAGTTTCTTAGGGGAATGAGTAAACTAAAGAATAATACAAAGTATTAATTTGCATTTTTGTAGATACATACCCATTTAAAAAGTTATTCTTAGCATTTATGGAACTTTCCATGATTAAATACTGATTTTAAAAAATTAGAACTTTTATGCATTAGCCTTCACTAGCTAATGAAAAATGATTATCTGAAGGATTATATATTAAAAAAAAACAAACCCTTCATAAACTAAGACGTAATTTAATAGATTTCACAGGGTAGCTAGGGTGAAGATTTAAAATGCCACGGTTTGTCCTAGATCAATAACAAATCTCAGTAGAAATGCTCAAATAATGTATTGAGTGAGTTAATCTTTCAGTCACGCCCGTTCTCTTATGGGTAAAAGTCACCAGCCAAGAAAGTCTCTATACAGTATGAATTACATTCTGATAATTCTTTTATACTTCAGAAATGGTAAACCAACACTTTCATCACTTCCTATCCCTTTATTGGATGATATTGAATATTAACATTTTGCTGCATACTTTGATTTGCATGATCTTAATAATAGACAATCATTGGAAAGGCACAAAATAAAAATTAGTATTGGTGGCAATTTAGCATTAAGTTTGATATTTG
This sequence comes from Nycticryphes semicollaris, assembly GCA_013400055.1. Classification (NCBI taxonomy): domain Eukaryota; kingdom Metazoa; phylum Chordata; class Aves; order Charadriiformes; family Rostratulidae; genus Nycticryphes; species Nycticryphes semicollaris. The sequence continues at coordinate 223,606 of VXBJ01001586.1, read as the reverse complement.
AGAAGGGATACAAAGAGTGTACTGTTTAATTTTAAGGCTATGGTAACATGATACTTCAGTCTAACTCTCTAAGAATCTCAGTCGTCTCTTTCCTGGAATTCCTGCTTTGATTAATTTTTTTCTTTTAAATAAAGTACTCCATTACAGCTTCCAGCATAGACAGAAGGTGAGACTAGAAGGTGAGCGGAAGTAAGTCACAATAGGTTTACAGACATGTGATCTTCTTTTTTTTTTTTTTTTTAATAAAATGTTAAATGCCTATAGGTTTTCAGAAAATGTAATTTTTTTTTTTTTTTTTTTTTAATAAAATGTTAAAAAAAAAAAAAGTAATAAAATCTGTTACTGTTAGTGGGGGTTTTTTTTGTGCTTTCCTTAATTTAATTTTCCCAGTTCAGTCCTCTTCATATAGGCCATTTTTTATTTTTGATGGGTACCTTGGCTAGAAAAATGAGCCCCATTTGAAGTATACTATTCTCACTTTTACCAATCTTTCAGCAGTTTATTTAAAAATAGGAAACAATATGCCACCTTAAATTCAGAGTGATCTACCCTCTTAGAAAGATGCAGAACACAACTTCAGAAAGATGGAGCTAAAAATGGTAGAGAAATGCTTGAGTTCTTTTGGAGTGTTTTTTAGTGAAGGTGATGTTAAAATGTGACCATAACTACAAATTCAGGTGAAAATGCAGAAGCAGATGGTTCTGAATACACAATTTCATAATTGTAAACTATGTATTTAACATGTGCAGAAGCTGAAATGTGTCTTTAAGCAGGCCTTAAGGAAGCTCAGTATCAGTGGGTTCAGTGACTTCTATCTGAATGCATGTGGTCTGGTTTAGTCAGTGGTGGTTTAAATGTCTCAAGTGCCCTTGATGTGTAGTGCTCTATATCATCATTGGTGCTCATCGTTTTTTTTCGCAGGCCAGAAAGAAGACTCTGGTTTTTTTTGGTGAATTACTCTGTAGAGCACTTTTTCTAGAGGTTTTTATTGAAATGCCAGTGTACTTAGGGCCAAATAATCCTACCTCATGCAGAGTTCAGATAAATTACTTCTCCATAGAACCTATTGTGGTTAAAGAATAGGATTTGAAAGCTGCATAGTTATGTGTGTAGATGCCATGTTGCATGCTGTGCTTTAATGCCAACCTTCTTTGCATGAGCTTTTTGTGACCCATTTCGTTGCTATGACAAAAAAATCATATCCCTTCCCCAACCTTCTACCCAGTGGTTTTCAACAAGAATAGCTGTTAGATGTATCCCTCACTGCAAGAAGCCACATTTCTTGAAAGAAAAGACAGCCATAAGGTGACTGAATAGAGCAGGACTTGTAGCTGTGCCCTGCAAAACAGTCTCTTGTGCTGTTCTTTGTTTCTCCAATTGAACTTTCTAGCCATTAGTACCCTTATGTTTTCCTTTTACAAGCAGAAAACTAGATAAAAGAGGTGAGAATGGCCGAAAGATCTGTAAAGTGTTGTTCCTGTATTACTATTCAGTGATTCACACGTGATTATTTGGGTGGGTATTGATCTTAATCTGAAAGGGCAGTTCATGAATGACTGAAACCTCATATTTAAAAATGTAAGTAGTAAAGCAAAATGTTCCTATGGAAAGTATATATACCTAGAAGAAAAAAAAAAAATCTATATCTAGTTGGTTATATTAGGAGTTATGTTGCAGTCTGCAGTTTCCGTTTATCACCCATTTAAGCACAGGAATTCCGACTGGGTTTTGGAAAATGCTTTATGATAGCTTGTCTACTTTTTCTTATTTAAATTTTCGCACAATGAGCGCACGTGTCTGAAAGGGTTTCTCTTCTGTCCTGCAGCAGCCTTCGTGTGGCAGGAGAGGGCTCTTCTCTTTGCCTTTTATATTCTGTTCATCCACATCAGTCTTCTAGGTTTTTCAGCTACCCTAAAAGCAAGCTTATTAAATCTTATTTACAAATCACTTCTTTACATTTATAATGTTTTGTATTTATGTGAAGATAATTCTGCTTTCTACCCCATCCAAAGAAAATAAATTAGGGAATGTGGTTTGGAAGCATATCTGAAACTCCCATATTGCTTTGGTGGCAAGCTGAGCTAGAAACACAGAGAGGAAGGCAGCCTCTGGGCTCTGCTGATATCAGTTAAATGAATCAAGGTCTGTTTGATACAAGACAACATAGGTGATATTCGACACACTCTACACTTGACCAGATCCCTAATAGTGATGATAGAATGCTGCATTCTACAAAATCTAGGAATAATGTGAAGAGGTGAACAAAACAACGCTTGTGTTATGCCACTGCTTGAAAATCCTGTTTAGTTGCTTTTTTTGTTTTGTTTTGTTTAAAGACAGAGGATAAATTCTTTTAAGGTGAATAACATATTGGGGTTACCATAACTTTCTTTAGTTTTGCTGCTTTTGGTCAAAAATGCTGGAATGAATGGAAACATTTTGTGGTTATTCAACACAATTTTTAAACTCCCTTTTCCCTCCGTCTCAAATAGCCTTTTTCATTTGTGTGTGTGTGTGGTTGTGGTGTTGAAAAATTACTCTGGTGAAAGATTCCTAAACTATCTTACTGGTTTTTGAAATAAAATTTAAAAAGTTAACACTTAACATATTAAATAAGGAAGAGTGTTTGGGGGTTTTCTGTACTAGCATTCTTTTTACTACAGCTAGCTTTTGCAACTTATGTGTCTAATTCAATATCCATACTGACTTTAATTTGAAACTGAAGATTAGTAAAGAAAATGAGATAATTCTGAATTATTATGAAACCTTTTTAGCCATGTTTTCAGAAAATATAAAATAGCGGTTTTTTCTGAAGTTAGTGGAATCATAAGGTTTTTAATGAGCTCAGTATTCTTAGATCTGAGCTTAAATCTTTACAGTGTGTTTTAGGTTTCAGTGTGGATAGGTTCACAGATGGCTATGGAGAAGTACAGATCCTGTTTTCCTTCTGCAATTCCCAGCACTGCGTGAGGAGATAAAGGCGATGAGTTAATAGCTGAAATTTTTCAGTTAAACTGAAAAGTGCTCTGGTCTTACTTGTTCACTCTGGTTGACTGATACTTTACTCTGTTCATTACCATATGGACTGTATGTTTTAGACGACTGAGACATGTGAAAAATTTATATATAATTGATATGAAAAATAAATATAGTGACATCATAGTCTGACATAACTACTTCAGACTGTACTTTGTGCTTTATAAAAGTGCATTTGTTCCATTATAATGCAGATCTGCAAGATTTTTAACTATGCAATTATAATATAATATTAGTGTGACAATCTTACTGTTGATATAGCGTAGCAATTTTCACTGTGTTCCCATTAATTCTGAGCTAATGACAGTTTGATATGATCTTGATAGTATAATCCTAATGCATGACATATCCAATAAATTTTGAATTATAACTGCAATTCTAGCTTTTCCAAAAATCAGATTTTTAATAGGGTATAACAGAACACAGTTCAAAATATTAGGATATTCTCATTATTCCATCAAGGAAATCCAATTATCAGTTAAAGCCTTACATTCCTACTTTATTAAGAGACATTATGCAGGTGGCTTCATGCAAAGTGTAAGGCACATGTACATCACTGGTGTGGGTATGTATATATAAATATATATCACATACATAAGAGTACAAACATGTTCTATTTGTAGCTTTGTAAAGAAACCATTCTTTGCTTGCAGTACCTTACTGTAACCTCTATTTGGACATAAAAACACTATAACAACTTATACATTTTGAAACAACACAGTAAAGCAAACAAAGTATAGAACAAAGCAGAAAACTTATTTATGATCATCATAAATAGCTATAGCAGTTTGAGAATGACGCAATATAGGTATGATTTATGTGTGTATCCTCCATACTACTAGTCATTGTATTGCATGTTATCTGACTCTCCATGTATACTTTTGAAGGACTACTCCTGATGTTATTTAACGTGCAGGCAGAAATATTTCTTATAATGCAAGTTTCCTTAAGAGAAAGTTACCAACAGTAGCTCCTCTGCGTGATTTTCACACACCCTCAACCCCTCAAATGTCTCAAAATTATTTCATGCTATAGGTTTCCAACAGGTAAATGGTGATCAAATTAGATATGGATTTATCAAAAATGCTTAAGTACTTTGGGTGTTAGGAGTCAAGTGGTATGTATACCAACCTGGATATTTAGATCATCTGGATTGGGAAGTTTGAAAAGTTCAAGACTGAAATATATTAATGACTTGATTATAATAATTCTGTCTTGGATCCCAATCAATGTCATTATAGAAGATTTGATCTAGACCAAATGCTTTACAACTGATTTAATTTGATTTTATTTCTTTCTACATGTGGCTTGTTTGTTTGTTTTTAAAACTGGTGGTGATTTAGGATCCAAATATACTAGGAGCCCAAAATCTAAGCACAGGAACCAGCCTACCTTTGCTGTTTTAAATTAAGGATAGGGGAGGGAGAAAGGGAAACAGGAAGCAAAGTTTTCCAGTTACGATAAATGTTTTAAAGAAAACCTTTTGTTCAGCTTTTCAAGGGACCTTTAATCAGTGTCTCAATTTCTAGGTGAAAAATTTTGGATGCCCTAATGAAGTGATGCTAAAATATTTGGTGATAAATATGCTGTGTTCTGACTAAGAGGAGACAATTCTTTACAGACTTTTCTTCCACAATAAAAACCATTGTTATCAGGCAACTTCAGCCTCATTTGATGTACCAAAAATAGCACTAAAAAAGTCCTCTTGAACTCCAAACTGATGAAGAACCAATAAAAAGAAAAACAAAAACCCCAAACCCACAAAACCCAAAATGTAATTTAAAATGAAAACAAGTCCTTAAAGCTATTTGGACATACTCTGAAGTCTGTTGAAAACCTGATACCTAGAATAAGTCCATCCACTGTGAAACTAATAGTACTGATTCCTGCCCTCTCCAGGGCTACTCGGGTGTGATTGAAACTTGTTCTTTCCTTGCTTTGTTGAAAGTGTTACTAAAATACTGTTGCCTAACCTTTTTAATTTTTAAACCAATTATTCTTACAGAAATGAAAAAAAAAAATATTTTCTGAGACTTGATTTTTATTTTCTCTAGAAGAATTGTCAATTAGCTTTTATTCTATGAAAGTCAGGCTTATCTAACTTAGCACAATATTTCTAAAATTAAACAAATTATTTCAGAGTTAAACGAGGTAATTCTACAATGGACCTGTGTGTAGATTGTCAAACCATCTTGGTATGCACATTTTTATTTTGTTTTCCTGCCTTCAGTTTTGAATGCACGCTGACTTTAATAGAGTTGAATATTGGTATGAGAAGGCAGATTTGCCCTGAAGCGTCATCTGGATATAAGCAAACCTCAGCTCTGAGATGCTAAAAAAAGAGTTTTAATGTCAATGAATGCTGACTTAACTGCTGTTTCTGAAGATGTCCTACCTCCTTTTTTTCAGTGACCTTGGTGGACCTGGTGGCATGTTTGATTTAAGTCTCAGTTCCCATAGCTACAACAGGAAAGAGATCTCTAAAAAACCTTGGACTTGAAGTGCTTGGTACAGTGGAGTTTAAATAAACACCACCTGACATGACAGCTTCTACAAGTTAGAAGATATCACTTGGTTTACATATATAAGGAGCAACATTTGTAACATTTGTTTCTGCTTCAGAAACTTCTACAAAAAAAACCCCAAAAAACCTCCAAACAAACCAACCACACAGAACCCCAAACAAAACTAAAAGCAACAAAAAAATGTTTCAAGTTTCCTAATACCAAGTAATATACTTCAGGTCATTTGCAGATGTTGAGGGTTGATCCTAGTTCTTGTACTTGCACAATTTATGGAGTACAGGATTGGATTTCCTTTGTGCTGTTTTCTTTTCCTTCTGTCTTTCCTCTACCATGTGGATCTTTAAATGTAAATTCATAGATTAAAATGTTCAGCACAACATAGGTAAGTCCAGAAATTGAGTGAGTTAGTCCTGTTGTTCTGTTTTCTGAGACCCTAGAACTGCTTATTTTCATGTATGTATGATTCTACCCCTTTATTCCCTCTCGTGATACCCTACCCTGGAGTCCACCTCTGGAGTCCTCAAAACAGGAAGGATGTGGACCTGTCGGAACAGGTCCAGCGAAGGGCTGGAGCACCTCTGCTGTGAGGACAGGCTGAGAGAGCTGGGGTTGTTCAGCCTGGAGAAGAGAGGCTTCAGGGACAACTTATAGCAGCCTTCCAGTATTTGAAAGGGGCCTATGAGTGAGATGGGGAGGGACTCATCAGGGAGTGGAGCAATAGGTTGAGGGGTAGTGGTTTTAAACTGAAAGAGGAGAGATTTAGATTAGATACTAGAAAGAAATTCTTTATTATGAGGGTGGTGAGATGCTGGAACAAGCTGCCCAGAGAAATTGTGGATGCCCCATCCCTGGAGACATTCAAGGCAGGCTGGATGGCGCTTTGAGCAACCTGGTCTACTGGGAGTTGTCTCTGCCCATGGCAGCGGGGCTGGAGCAATATGATCTTTAAGGTTCCTTCAAACCCGAACCATTCTATGACTCTCTGGTTCTTAGATTTAAAAGGGCTTACCTTTGAAATCTCTCAGAACGTTTAAATGACCTTTGAAGGGACCTTTGTAATAGCTTTTACTCATCTCTGATCTTTAAGCTATAATTCTAGCACTGTTCCAACCAGGATTTTTTTTTTTTTCCTTTTTTTTTCTTGGTACTCAGGTTAGTTAAACACTACCCTTGTGCATCTGCATTTCTTTTATTTTTTCAGCTGAATACAAATTAAGATGATTTATCAATGTGTTGTGAGCTAGTATTTCATTAAATATTTGATCAGCTAGTATATATTAAATGCCATACCAGCTAGTATTCTGTTAAATACCATATTACATAACACCCAGTGTTTTTCTGTGTGATATGGTATTTAAACTTACTGCTAGATTATTATTTTTTTTAAAGAAAACTTCAAGAAATTGAGATAATGGCATATCAGACTTCCTCTGAGATGCTGTGGAAGTTGAATTAGCTATGTGATTCTGAATGTTTCTACTAGGTACGTACTTGTAAGAGGTAACAATAAGCATCCTGTCCCTCCTGAAATATATGCTTTTAAATGGAAGTGAAGTATATACTCCTGAAGAAGACACTGCCAGAAAGTCTTCCACTTTTTCTACACACGTCACTCATATACCTTTCTTTGCCATGTAAGCAAGTCTCCAGAGCCTCACCATTCAGAGCAAGTAGATTCCCACAGAATTAATAAAAGCTTTTGTGTTGAAAATGGAGTTGGGAGTCAGTTACTGCAAATTTGTTATCTTAAACAGGTATTGTTAACAAGTCAGGTTTCAATCATGAGCAGTAATGGGCTGCACGCATTAATTCTATGTGTTTGTGCTGATAGTGTTTGTACATGTGGATATGAAGGCCTGGTATATAAGTCTCACGCTGAGACTTACGTTTTGCTTTCCTTTTTTGCTAAGAACATTTTGCCTTTATGTCACTTAACAGATTTGTCAAGAGTTTAGTTAAATCAAGGAGCATTTCCAAAGGCGGAGAAATTCTCCCCTGGGGAGGAAGGAATGAGCAGATGAAGTGGGAAAAGCAGGAGGAAAAATTGGGAGGTAAACTGAATCTGAATCTGTTTCCAAAGTTAAAGTGAAATATTTCTTGGAGGGGAGAGAGAAATGTAAGAGCTGAAAAGTGTCACCTGTAAGTTACTTGTCCCTTCTGCTCCTACTCAACCAGTACTGTTGTCTCAGAACTCTGCTTGCAGTCATCTGTCATCATTGATGTCTGCAATGTTAACTAGCTCAAAATAGTTAGCCTTAAGAAGAGATTACTGATGCATAGTTTTGTACTTCCTGCATTATTTAAGATGCTATTTATCATAATGTATTGCAGAGATTATATTATTACTTGGCAACTTGTATGTGGCTAGTCTTTGTAAGACAAAGAAATGGAATATGTTCTATAGACTGTAAAAAAAAGTACCAAATTACTGCTCTAGTTATCTAAAATGATGCTTAAGTTCAACAAAAATATGTGTACATGTGCATACACACACATATATAAAAATACATTAAAAAGCTGGAATTCTCTGCATTGCAGGTATGTATGTCATAACATAGTCTGTGTCACAGAACACGGGATATGAAATTTGGATAGTTAGGTTCTACCTGTAGCTTTACCTCAACTCAAGGCTTTTTTCTCAAATAAAAGTTTACCAATTGCATTTTAAAAACACTTTGATATAAAACGTGTTATATTTTTCCCAATGGTTGTGCCCTTAGTCTTCTGAACGTCTTCCGTGTGAAGTCTTGCAAAAGCTTCAACATTTAGTGTTTTTTGATATTCAACAGCAAGATACATTAATGGTCTGCATCATTAGATATATTTATAGAAACTTCTCTGTAACACATATGCATTCAACATAACTGAGCATAATATGCCATCATTTCATGATTCCTGTTTCATTACCCTTATTTCCAAAGAATGAAAATAAAATTAGGACCCCTGCTATAGTAGTTACTGCATAAATACAAGCATAAGTGGATGTCTTTCTGCTCTGGCAAGCATAAGCTTGTGCTGTGTTTTGCAAAGGGAGACAGTTGATTTGTTTTCCTCTCTGAAGCAGGCATGTGTACATGTGCACTATCAGTGTATTTAGCCAAACTTGCAACAACCTCTGTGAGAACTAGTCTTTGAAATGCCTTGGAATTTTGCAGTAATAGTTTCATTATTCTTATTTATATTTTCTCTGTATGGTTATTTGTAAAAGTGCATATATAATCACCTTCTGCTTGCTAAGCTAGCAGTAAGTATTTATTAAATAAGACTGTCAATAAATTTGAGCCAAGAAATGGAAAGCCTTTAATTATAATAGTGAAAATATGATTTATCTTAAGAGTTCTGTGTGTCTAATGTATTTATATGGAATACTTAATTCAAAGACCTTGGATATATGTTAATATTTGATCTCGCTTTAAGCGTACACAACTCTAAATAAATCGACTATACAGTCTAAGTCTAAGAATCTACAATTCTCTCATTTGTTTTAGTATATGTTATTCTTTTCTTAAGCTGCACACTACACTGGTAAAATAAATCTCCCTGAAAAATAAACCCGAACCCAAACCAAATGCCCAAAACAACAGAAAGCTCTAGATCAAGGTCAGTTGGTTGAATATTGGTGGGGGGCAGGGGGTGGAAGGAAGAATCCTTTTCGATGTCTTCAGGGAAACAACGGAGCGCAATCAAATCTGACAAGAGTAGCATCTAAGATGAAGTACTTAGTCCTTAGAGGAGTTTGTCTCTAAAAATGCAGGTTTTCCTTTTGTCCTATCTGCATTCACTGTGTGACTTTTTTTTTTCACTGTAATACAATTTTATATCAATAATTTTGTCACATAACCTCAATATTAAGGATTACAATTGCTACAATCCATGTTTGGTCATTGCTGCCACCTTCTAGTGGCTTGGCTGTTTGAGGACTGTGTGTTCAAGTGGGCTGAGAGCCCCCACTCCTATGTCCTTTATACCTAGCCCCAGAGGTGTTCATAGGCTACAACTGAGCTGTGACAGTCTTTATAGGGTGTTCAGAGCAGGACTAAAGCAGCAGTGTTGCTAAACATGAAAGCTTCCTAACTGTTCAATCAATTCAGATCAGGATGGAGAAATTATGCAGAGCATGATAATATGATGTTTGGGTGTTACAGCGCTATTATAGCAGTAGACTACCTGTACTGGAGACATTAAAACACTTGTAGAGATGCTCTCCCACGCGACTGGTAAAACTTGTGTGANAAAAAAAAAAAAAAGGCAGTTCCTCCAGTTGTAAAGTTCCATTAGTTTTCTTAATCTCACTCAGTATTGTCAGGCATAATTTTCTCCCTTGGTAATGTCTTCTACCTCACCCCCATTCCACCCTGTATGTATGCACATGAAAGAAAAATGGAAAAAGTATTAGCTGCTGATACATGACTGTGAGGTGCCTGGTAGCCTGGGTAGGTTGGCTTTTTCTGGAAGAGAAAATGACAAGCTGACTGCACTTTTTATGACCTTTTTACTATTCAATCATAAGTATCCATGGTAACATGACTGTTTCTTTCATGCTGGTATGTAGCATCAAAATAACAATAAATACTGATTTAAATTAATATGGTTGAATAGAACTTGCTGCTAGTGTATTGAAAAAAAAAAAAAACTAGAGTTGGGACTCAAGGAAGAGGAGTCAGAAATACATTATTTTATTCCTTTTGGGGTATTGGAGGTCAATTGCCTTTTTTTTCCTTTTGTGTCCCCTCTTTCTCAGTTTGTTACCAAAGAATGTAGTAAATAATTTATTAATTCTGCTTGCATGCCATGTGAGTGTGTTATCAGCGGTCACCACTAATTTCAAAAGGTTTTCCATTTTTTTCAAATGGTGAATTTCTATTTACGTTGATGGACTCCAAAATTACTCCTCAATAAAAAGTTGCATACAATGACACACAAACTTAAACTATGGAAGCTCCTGTTCTACGTATGTGACGTACAATTAGTTTCTGAATGCCTTTCATATGACCAGAAAATCACCTGGATGACCAAAACTCCTTCTTGTACTAATTACGCTTCAGTCATTGCTGACAAGTTTGGTGTGTTTTTTTGATTGTGGTATAGAATAGAAAAGTGATTCTTGTTTAAGTGCTGTCTTTTTATATAATTTGCCGTCAGATGAGCTTTCAGTTGTGTCAAGGTAGGGAGTAGCTAGATTCTGACAACATCTTTAACCAAGGGTGATTTATTTAAATAAGATTAATATCAGGTGAATTCTCAAACATGGAGAGTAGGTAAAACAGTCTGTGTTGCTCTGAAAGTCTTACCAGTTACCACAGATGATGGAGGTCTTTGAGAGATAACATCAATATTTAAAAATATCATCTTTGGAAGTTATTTCTGCTCTTACCCTCGACTTTATGTGGTACTGGGATGAATGTATACCTAACTGAAACAGTAACTTGGGAATTACTGCTCTGCAGAAATGCTACATTGCCAGACGTGGTGGCTGGCTGACCCGTAACTTGGTGCCTACTAGAAACAGTTCCTGCCCCCTGTATCATCTGTCATGTCTAGATTCACTTCAAATAAAGGCACTAATTGCAAAATATCGCTGGTGTTTCCCTTGTGGATTTATTTATTTATATCTCCCCTTGCAGGAAGAATTTCTCAGCTCTGTTGTGCTGTAACCTTCGAGCCCTGCGCCGTGTGCTCACCCCTGGGCGGCGGGTACCAGCGCATCCCTCGGGACGCGACTGGAGCCGGCGGCTTGCAGGCGGCCGGGCTGTGGGCTGGCAGAGGCGGCAGCAGCTCGCCGTGCCTCGTGACATCACTCCTGGAGCTCAAATCCCACTCGGAGCTGCCTTCCTTACTGGGTCTGACGGTCTGGCTGCTCTGGCAGAGCTAGGACCCTCCCGCAGCAGGGCGGGCAGGTCCCCAGGCGAGGCTCAAGAGCTGCTGGAAGAAGAGAGAGGGAGAAAGAGTCTGTACAAAGAGGATAGTGAGGAACGAAACAAAACAGGAGCTCCAGCATGAAATTCCTCTCTGCTTATTACTTGCTGCCTCTCTTTCCTGCACTGGTCTTCAGCGCTAGGTGAGTACCGAGAGCTATTCTGCTTAGAGTTCTGTTTTGTTGGCTCTTTTAGATTCAGTGCTCTCAAGAGCAATAATACAGATTTCAGCTTTTACTGGGGTGGTAAGTTTAGAACAGATCTTTTCTCTGATTCTTATCTCTCCCCTCTCTCCTCTCCCAGTCCTCTGGGAGATACTGAATCTTCTCATGGTCTAAGATATTTTTAAATGATGTAAAAGAACTGCTTTTGTATAAGTTGACCCTAACCTCGTGTGTTGTAGTAAGGCAGTAACAAATACAAGCTTATATGTACATCAGTAATAGCAGATAGACTCTGTTTTATTGGAAATAAGGAAACCAAACAGCTGAAACTGGAAACAGGCTGACGTTTTCCCTTAGAGAGTGCAAAATATAACCACTTGAACGATCTCATCTCAGTATAGGTTTCTGTGAACAAAGACCTAGGATTTACCTTTTCTTTTAACTGTGAAATGCAGTTGAGATGTTGCAGTGTTATCTCAATGCCAGGAAACATGTTAAAAAGTTCCTGCATTATAGAAGCATTCTTTTCTGTGCAAGCATAATAAATGACCTAGAATAATATGAACAAAATCTATTGCAGCTTAAAAATAAAACCTGTTCTGACCATGCAGTGTTCTGATAAGATAACGTGTAGTGCTTGGTTGCTCAGAGATCGTATATTCTCTATGCTGTAGACATAGCATGTTCAGCAGAGAAAAGATAAAGCTGAGACTCTCTATCCCGTTGTCTTGACATACACAGATAGAAAGTTAACACTGGGTACAGAGCAGGTCTGCTATAATGACACTGCTCTCACTTGAGGTTTCTTAACTTGCAGTTCCTTATCAGAAAATCAAGCCCAAATTTTGACTATGGCATTTGTGTTGTGCTACTAGTAAGTACCCTATAAACTTCTGAGTCCATAAAGCGCGTTTCCAGATATATGCATGCACGTTTATCAGGAAAATATCTCTCTTCCCTTATTCTGGTCTCCTCCAATATAATTGGCATTGAAGCAGATTTTTGCAGAAGCACTGCGTACTTTAAGCCTTAATTGTTCACTACAAATTTACAAAAAAAAAAAAAAAGTGTGCCTGCTAAGAACTGAAGTTTGGTACAGCAGGAGTACATCTCTGTACATATTCAAACACAGGCAACTGATAACTGCAAATCTCTGAGTGGGAAAAGGTCAGAATGTAGGGAGAAATCAGGAATACTAAAATGTTTCAATTACTCAATAACTTTACTCCTTTGGAGGGGATTGTTATTGGAGAGGGAAAAGTTTTTTTTATGTGGGTTTTTTTTTTTAACGCTTCTAATTTAGGGACTCCATAGTGCCAGTCCATACAAACCACTCCGGTGCTCTTTGAAATATAACACCTGGAGGAAAATTGTAATATATTGTGATCCAATAATTATCCCTTCTGATTTAATAAGTGGTGTAAGGAAACATTTCTTAGCAGTCAAGCATGAAACTTGTCAATTTGCCTTAATAATTTTACACTCATTTAAGAGTGATACTTTCTTTGCTAAATTATACCAGAAGTAAAAAGGGGAGGAAGTACTATGGTAGCTTCTGAAGATTCAGGTTTGTACCTTGCATGTGCTTGTGCAGGTTAAACTATAGTAAAAATAGATGTGGAAAACTATTTGAAATGATCATATTTATATTTCATTGTTTTTATTAAATGTTTTACAGACTACTTGAACATTCAGGGAACTAAACTGGGACAAGGTATTCAATGTAAAGCCCTAAAAGCAGGCAACACCTCATCTTCTTGAGGAAATATTAACATTATGAAAAATAATTTGTAGGTCATTTTTTATAATTGTAAAAAAAATCAAGTGCTTTCCCACCTTTCAAAAAACAGTTGGAAAGAATATGAATGATTTGTAGTTGACATATGAATACTAATTAAGAACAGTATGACTTTGAGTAGTGGAATACTTTCATAAGGATATAATATCGTTGATTTATTTTCACATGCCGATTTATGTTCTTATATAATTGAGGGATGAAGATGATCAATGTGAGAGAAATTCCAGTTGAAATTCCACCCAAGTACAGTATGTGTTGCAAAGTGAAGTTTTGCTTTTGACACCACATTGGTCATCCTGTTAAAAAGGAGACTGAATCTCTGCTATACAGATTTATAAAAGTCCTGAGCCACTCTGTTCAGCAGTTGCTTTCAGTCACTTGATTTTTTAACTGACTGTGTAGAACATAAAGTAATTTTTCAACAGCACATGATGGAAGTTTAAAAAAAAATGATACAGTGCTATCAATATGCCATCTACTGGAAAGAGATTACACTTTAATCTCACTCAGTAGAAGGCAATTTTGTCCATGGCAGTTAGTATTTCTTGTAAACTTTTTCTTATTAATTTATTGGTTGGACCCAAACAGAGTAGGTTTGCAGAGCTAGTTGTTTGTGAGAAGCAAGGTCTAATATCCCACTGTGTGAAACTGCTTAGCTAAGGCAAAGCATCAACCTTGCAGGGCAGAACGTTTTCTATTGTGAGGATTTGTTTTTTTTAAAGTGTGTACAGAAGCACTGTATCTCCATTTCATACACTGGTGCTGAAATCAGTGAACACAGTACTTGCCACAGAGCAGGACAGCTGCCGTTTTTTGTTCCTTGTAATGTGGTGATACGTTCTTCTTTGCATCATGTCATGGTGATGGTTTTGGAGGACCTCAGCATGTCTTCAAGCCTAATTGTAAACAAATATGAATTGATGAGTTCAGTTATGTTTAACACACCATATCATCTTTTCTTATTTTATGGTATTGTTAAAAAGAGGAGAGTGCACAGCTGTCTCCTTTGAAATTGCATTCATTATTAGCTTTTGATTTTCAGAGGTGTATGCAGCTAACCTCTCAGCATTGTCTAAAATCACGTGTTGAACAAATGCCTATCAAATTAAAGGAAAGGTACGGTTTTGAAATGAACAATCTTTTCTGTATTACCTAAACTTGGTTTTGGTGCAGCTTTGAGACAAGGATGACTTTTAATCATATTTCTGGTTGGTTGTGGTGCTAAAGAGGTAAAAAGATTTGTAAAAAAAGAGGTGTGTAGTTAACTGCCTATGTTTCGATGGAACAAGTAAAAATTGCTGCTCTAAAATCAGTCCTGTTAAAAGGTTAGGGGGAACAAATTTTTGAATGTGAAATTAATGTGGTAAAACTATTCTGAAGCTGGTGTTTTCCTGTCTACTTTTATATTTCCTTGCTCTACCTGGTTTTGGCAGATCTCATGGGATGATTGTGTGTATGTTCTTTTTTCATCTTACACTGAAGAGACCTTCAGAAATGAGTCCCACTCAACGGAGTGCTCGGTGAGCGCACATAGTGTATAACAGGCTCAGGGTCTGACTCTGCAGCTCTCCAAGTGCTTTTGTGGCCCCAGATACCTAAGTATTCTAACTGGAAAAGCATTTGTAGAATGGAATGCTGGCATGAGGTCAGTCATTGGCATCAGTACCTAAGATCCATGGTCCAGATTGCCTTGTCATTACACTTGCCTGCTTTTAGCTAAAAGGAGAATTTCCTAGATACTTCTTTAACATTACTGTTGAGCAGCTGGCGCTTTAATCTCTGCTCAGTGAAGAAAATTTTTTGTCCAAATGACAAATTTGACTCCTTAGAAGCTTGATGTGAAACAAGCTTTCCTTTTTTCTATGACAGCAAATTACTTTCTGTCCATATGTGAAATGCAACAAAGATGCAAGACATTGAATAATTCAGCTTTCTAGCTGAGAACAGGGCCATAAATACTACAGGATGCACTTCAATAACAATAATAGTATTACCACTACAGCAACTCATTAAATGGATGTACAAACAACAGGGCTCTAAAAGGCAGAACCTATATTATTTTAATGGCAGAGAAACATCTCGTGGTCATTTTTTGCAAAAGTGCAGTTCACTGGCAGTCTTACTACACTGATGTTACAAAGCAATCTGTAAATCATTGACTTCTATAGAATGCCAACTCTTTTTTTATAAAAACACCATGCTCATTTCTGGTAGGTGGAGATTACCTAATGAAGGTATGAGTATTGATCTGGTGTACACCTAATGTTGCAAGTGATAGAAATACAGTGAATTTACTTGACTTATTAAGCATGATAACATGACTTAAATGCTTGCTTTTTCCCATGGACATATTTTCAAGGTCAACTATTTTGTTTGCTAGTTTTGGTTATTATTTTTTAAGGAATATGAAAAATACTAATATCTTTCTTACCTCTCATAAAGAGGTGTGAAGGACTCAGCCCAAGACTTGAGGAAAGATAAAGGGGAACATCTTTGATGTTATTAAACTGGGAAGGTCGTGGAGAGAATGTTGAAAATCCTTGTTTCTAGTTCTTAAGCTCTTTCCCATCTTATAAACACTGTTTGGACTATAACCAGCTGTTGAAAGTAACTGTTTTTTATTTAGACTGAAATGAGAGTAGAGGGAATCCTATTCCTTTTGAGACTTTGAGGTGGAAGAAGGAGACTCCCTGTGTGCTTACACCTTTGGCTGTAGCCACACCACCATTACGTGTTCCAGCAGATAGCCAAAAGCAATTCTCACTTTGCCGTCTCAGGCTGAGGTCCAGGAGTGTCCTTCCTTTTCCTCATGATTTGAAGGTGAATGCTGCAGAGTGGTAGTAGCCTACTTTATTGGAAAAGATGGTGCATTTTTACTGTAGATATGTTGGATAACAGAGACTGTTTTAATGTTTTGCTTCCTGAATTCTTCTGGAAATGCAGGGACATTAATTCTATTGTTTGTCTCCTGCTTAGAATTCCTTTCACGCTTAATTTTGCTGTCAGAGTTTTCTGGGCCGTGAAAGCTTTCTGATTTCTATCAATGTGGATGATGATGCATCTTTGGTTAATGGCTTGTAAGCACTTCTGTTTGAGGTACAAAAGTAGCATTTTTGTATGGCATGTGACCTTAATATACCTGAAGAAGAATGGACCCTGTTGTGGACTGTGTTTAAACATAATGGGATAAATCTACCAGTGGTGCAACTCCATTATTTCAAGGAACGTGTTTAGTTTGATGGCTTTATTTTGACAACTTCTAAGCAAATGCCTAATACAGCAAATGAGAAGCTACTTGATCAAGTAAAGCCTTTTTTTCTGGGAGAAAAGTTTTGAGTGCCAGTGATATAATGGAAAAGAACAACAAAACAACAACCACCAATCCCCCAAACTTAAAAAAAAAAAAAAACAAACCCAAAAACGACCAAACAAGAAAACCCCAACAATCTACCAAAACAAACAAAAAAACCTTGAGCAAACTAACCAACCAACCAAGCCAAACCACCAGTTGTGTGCGCAGGAGGAGCTACTACTTCTCCCCTCTGTGCAAAGCCCGTGGATGCAGGTGCTGAAATACGAAATTGTCAAAATGAGAGACCCTTTTCTTGGCACAAGTGCAGTTGCCAACCATAATGCCTTGGAGTATGCTGCCACATCAAATCTGCAGGCTGAGGTATAGTGCAGAGATTTTCAAGGCTTTTAAACAAGGTAATTAAGATATCTCTATCTTATGTAGAAAATTAAACAAGAACCTGCTCTGGTTCTACTTTGGCATCAGAATGAGATTGCTTAAAGACAGTTTGGGAATCCCTGTACCTGAACTGTACCATACAGTATTATGTTATCTGGGCTACACCATTTAAAAATGCTGCACAAATTTAAGATTAGTGACCTAAATTGGAAATCCAGAAAGTAAGTCTTTCTCAGTTTGGCAAGAAATGCTAAAAGTAAAATCTTCTGGGATGTTTTGTTATTTATGTTTTTGATTCTGGAATCTGAAAGGAAGAAGAAGGAAAAAAAAATTAGGGGAGGGGAAGAAAAGATGATGCTAAAAACTTTTGTAATCTTCAGGAAAGACTTATTTTAGATTTTACTTAATCTACAGTTAAAATATTCTTGAAGATCCACATGATCTCAAGTAAATCCTGAGGACCTCTAGAATTTAGTCTTAATGTAATAAAATGGTTTGAATTCTGCTCGCTATGCAATGCATTTCTGCCTAGGAGACTTGCTGTGGAGTTACTTTTGCATTTTAGTGTATTCTTTGTGTTCAGGAGAAACTATAGTAAAGGTGCCTTCCTGTTTCTATTTAATTTATACATAGGGCAGCATATAAGGAAATCTTAACCTGGATTTGTAATCTCTCTTCCTGTGAGATTGTGTGCTTGGTAGTATTTTCTATATTTAACAGAAACCTGTTCATAGATAGTAATCCTTATAATGTACCACTCTGCAGACAAATAAATCTCATTTATGTCACTTGTCAAAACCAATGTTTCATCTCATTGTCTAGTTTTGTACAGTGGGTGCACTAGCTGTCTTGCAAGGGTCAGATCTGTAAATATTCTCTGTATGGAAGACAAGTAATATGTTTGTCGGAAAGAATAAAGATACTTCATATCATCCTTCAATTACAATATTGTGCAAAGGTTTAAGACGTGTATTGTTTTATTTGCTATTTTGAACACATCAGAGTGGCAAGTGCATCTTAGAAATGCTGAAGAATAAAGGTGACATTGCATCAAATAGCAGTTTTTGTGTACCACTGTAGAGTTTTCTCCCTTTCCTTGTGCTATTATTTAATCATCTTACCCCCTTACCTCATATCCCTCCTGTATTTATTAATCTTTGCTTTTACTGTGTATTAACTTAGCAATGTTTTTTGTAGTGTTTCCTCTGAAATATCTGCTGTATTTGTTGAAACAAACAATACTTCGGCAAATCACGAGAGAAATCAATGCATATGACTCTTACAAGCTGAAGAAGTAGATGTGTATGGAATTTCTCAATATCTTACTTGTCAATATTGACTGATAGCTTCAATTGAAAAGAGTAGGGAAACATAAAAAATTTTGGTGTGTTTTGTCTCCATGGGTTGCATAGATAAGATAAGGCTAGTGTGCTGCCAGCTGGTATATTTTACCCAAATTGTTAATTTTTCAATTCATTTACATATTCTTATTGTTGTCATTTATGAACGCTCATATTTTGTCAATTTACAGTCACAATTTCCTTGTGGGGAAAAGAGTTAGGTTTGCTCATCATTTGCTGAGTAGGAAAGTGGAAGGTGGGAAAAAAGCATCTTTACCCACTGTCAGACAAATGGCAGCACTTAAAAAAACGGACATATATTTGCTCAATCCCATCTAATTGCAGAACTAATGACTTTCCCTTCTAGTAGTGATGGAGCTGCAGCAGAACATCCTTCTAACTTCTGTGTATGAACTTCTTCCAGGCCACCGCACTTTTACCAGGTGATGTGTGTTATCACTGGTTATGCTGTCTTCTCTCTTTGAGAGATTCAAAACACCTTCTGTGAAAGGACAAGCGAACAGGGATTTGTGATGGGATACAGTCCCTGTAATTTCACTGTAATATAACCCTCTAGCATATTTTTAGTCTCTGCGGTACATCTTCATAAAACTTGGTTTGGTAGTGGTGGTGGTAAGACAAATTACCTAGTACTGTAACTGGTGAACAAAATGTAGCTGCTTACTAGTACCATATAGTTGGATTCTCAATATCTGATACTGCTTTTAAGGTGGTTCTGTGGGTTTGTTTTTGTAAATGAACATAGAAGAAGTAGAAGCTGTGACTTTGTACCTCAGAATTTCTTGGCAAACCAGGGGACCTAAAAGGACGATAACCACAGTAATAGACTTTGTCCACTTGATGTAAGCCATCCTCATCATGTCTGAATGACTTTGCAGTCCTGTGATTGTTTCAGACTAGCCTGTGGCAGGAAAAAGGTGGGAGAAAAGCTGAGATTATACTGAGATGTGGAGGAGAAAAGAAAAAAATGTGCAGAAAAATTGAACTGACAAGACTGAGAAGCAGCTGTGTTCAGGGTGGCATTAGATTGTCTGCTGAGGAAGTTTCTTCCTCCTGATGCAGCATAATGAAATGTGTCCTCAGTGCGCAAAGAGAGAATGTCTTGCTTGAAAATGGAGAAATAAAATCAGTTTTACTTTTGCATTTACAGGGTTTTTTTCATAAAGGAAAATTTTCAGGATGGAGTGAAGCCGGGGTGCAAATCTAACTAACTGTAAATAGCGGAACCTCTGAGTTGCTTTGCTGAAACCAATCAGTTGATGATTCATTCTTGTTTTCTGTGCCAAAATACACCACATAACTAATAAGTAGTAGGAACACAATAACTCCTGGCAAAGTCCATCAGTGCCGCTGCAGATCTACCCCTCTATTCTATGGAAAGTACACAAGTTCCTGTCATGTTCTTCTCTGAAAATAGGCACTGTGGCTTTTTTCTTGGTTTTGGGTTTTCCATGAAGGGAGCCAATATTTGACAAGTGACCAGACATTTTAAAAGGGCTTAATATGTATAATCTGCTGTGGATTTTCTTTAAGTTATCTGGATGAATCTAATTTGATGCCTTCTGAATTTCAAAAGGGGATGATCTGTTCGCTGCATTAACTTTGTAAAAATCTGAACATAAACAAGATATATGCTTTGAAAATTAGACTGTTAGTTAGCTGCTGATGTGTAGGGGGGGATACACAATTGCCATGATTATTAGAAATACATCCTGATCTGCTTTAGAAAGTCTAGCTTTGCAGCTTGCGTTGTTCAGCCTGTGTTGAAGAATAAGGTTGTTTGGCTAAATGCAAATGGTAAGACTTTGGAAAATGAATCTGTAACCATGGTGCCCAGATGACAATGCAGCAAGGAGGGGGTCAGAACTCACGGCAGTGTTGCTCGCTCCCTCTACTTTCATTAAGCATTTCTAACTTAGCAATCAGTACAGCCTGTGCTATTTAATTTGGTGAAAAATCAGTCTCAAATACTCCTTTGTTTGAAATCTCTGCATCCATACAAGAATGATGTATGAAAAATATACACTTTTCAAGTGAATAGATAGTGAATAGAGACTTCTCTACAGTCACTTTTTTATTTACTTGTAAAACAACTATCTGCTGTTCAGTATACACAGATGTGCTGTATTTGGCTTAGGAAATCTTATGAAAGAAGACATTTAATATTTTTCTTTAATTCAAACCTCTCTCCCTGTTTCAAACTTCCTAGTTCCCTAATTTGTACTCTGGAGCTGGAGCTCTTTTGGCTCAAAGGAAGATTATTGGTTCCTGGAAGCAAAAAAGAATTAAACTGCTGTAAAAACTAAATAGTAAAATCTGTTTTAAAGAAATAATAATCAGTTCTTCAAATGGACTCAGACTTACATTTCTACCTGTTTTAATGTGATAGCATGTAGTATTTCCTGTTTCATGTATTCCTGGACTGACAGAATTTAAATAGCTTCTGAAATAACTGGGAAGAAATACGAGACGTATACCAGAACTAAGTGTTTAAGGAGTATATATTCCCTTTGTAC
This sequence comes from Nycticryphes semicollaris, assembly GCA_013400055.1. NCBI lineage: Eukaryota > Metazoa > Chordata > Aves > Charadriiformes > Rostratulidae > Nycticryphes > Nycticryphes semicollaris. The sequence continues at coordinate 202,600 of VXBJ01001586.1, read as the reverse complement.
AAAATGAATTCCTCAGCACTGGGGGCTTACATGAATGCCCCAGCACTAGTCTTAAAAATGTAATCTGAAAGGTTTAATCCATTTCCATCAAACAGGAGATTTACAGAGGTTGATACTGCAGTCAGGGTTAAATATTATAGCTTAAATACGTTCACTCTACTGCAGGGTTGTCACATGTTTCTTTCCTGCTTAAGCTTGATTATTATATCACATGTTAAAATAGTACTTTTATGTGTAATGGGAAACCTTTCCCAATATTATTTAGTCATTACAGGAACATGAAGTTCTTGTAGTACTGGATTAAGCCTGTAGAACAATGTGCTTTTGACAAGAGTGGTTGCTACCAGAGGAAGGTGAAAAAACCCTGGAAGAAAGTATGGAATTAATTCCATTTGCCTTAAATCTTTCCACATTCTAGGGAATGAGATGAACCTTAAGTAGCTTGAGCCATTCCTGTAGAATAATATTCAGGCAGTTAACAGAATCTCTGTTCTTGTGAATATTTGCATGGATCCATCTGGAGAAATAAGTAGGTGTGTTTTCAGCAATTCAGGTAGTGACCAAGTTGGAAACAAACATACATATCCAAAAAGTAAAACGCACAACCACACACACCCTTTCCTGCCTGAATTGCAGGGAAACTGTTGGGAAGTTTCACTATACAAAGTCATAAGTGAGAAATTGCTGTAGCAGTTCTGGGACATAATACGATGAGATTAGATATCAAGCAAATGTCTGTGTGTGATGGGAAAACAGACTAATTTTGATATCTGCTGGAAAGAGATAGATAAAAAGGGACATTAAGTGGTGAATGAGTAAGTTGGAGTATTGATACTATTCTGGAGATACCCTATTTACCTGTATCTTGCCAGAGGCTAGCTGCATCCAGTGCTTCTTTCTATGCAAAGATTGGGGGAGGGGGTGGGAATGGTATGAATTTAGGGTTTGAGAAAATCTTATAGGGAATGAGACTTGTTCTGCTCTGCTTGTTTCTGCTTATGACTTAGAAATGATGGTATTGGTGTAGATTTAAATCTTTAAAAGCTTAAAATTATTTTAATAATATGGTTTAAGAGCCATATTCTTATCCTAATAAGAAAACAGTAAAAAGCTGCTCTTTCACCTGAATTCTAGGGCAATAGAACAGATTCCTCTTGTGCTACATGGAGATACTTACGCTCCAATGCTCCATGTTCTTTAAACCTCATAAATGATGTACACCTAATGCTAACTTAAGGGTAAATCTTTCTGTAATCTACAGATAACGCTGTCTACTAGATTGTGTGTGGAAGGGGTAACTCTCCTTAGTGCTCATTACTTACCACACACTAAAAAGGATGTCAAGAATTCTTACTTGTTTCTCGTTAATATAATGAAAACTAGTGGCAGTGGGAAAGTCTCTTCATCTGGAGTAAATGCCAAAACATCATTGTAGATACTGGTAAAAAGAAACTAAGTCTGCAAAATTGTATCCAATTCCATTAGTGTATATTTGAATGTAAAGAGATCTCTTTCACTCAAGGGAAAATATATAAATATGTAGTGTATGTGCCCCTGTAAAGGATTTCTAGTTGTAGACACATAATGAAGTATGAAAAATTGATTTTTGGCTATCTTAGTGGCTTGAATAGATATGTGTGCTTTTGCTTGTAAGGAGTGAAATGCTTCAGAATAGCTGAATGTTTTTTCAACAGCTAAGGGATTAAAATTGGATGCACCTTTTGCAGATAAAATTATCAAATTATATTTACAGATCAATTGGGCTTCAATTTTTTTATATCCTTCCACTTTCTTGAAATGCAAGAAATTGTGCTGGAGAAATGCTCTGTTTCTGGCAAATGCGTAATCTGGAATTATTCTGCTAACCTCTGCTTTTGCAGTCTTTTGGTTGAACAGTCTTGCATTTCAGTGTAAAAAGATTAAAAAATTCTGTAGATTTGTAGTATTTCAAAAGAATATTATATTTATGTTGATAATGCCCATTAGGTGCTGCCATTGTGGCATAAGTTCAACACTACTGAAAAAGTAACTTCATAAATTGGTGTTGAGTTAAATGCTTACTCAACAATTTGTTATCTTGATGGCATTTTCAGAGCTAGGCTGGGTTATCAGTGCAATCTCCTGTTGCAGCAACATGTAACACAACCTGAGGGTTTGTTCCAAACAACTCCTTTGTGCGCAAAACAGTAGGTACTTTTGCAAACTGTTTTAACTGGCTCTGAAGCTTTTCATGGCAGGTACCTGTCCAAATCAACTTTAGAGAAACATCTGAATCTTTTCAGGCCTAAGATCCTTTTATGAACTGGCAGCATTTCACATAACCTCTAAATCTATGCTAAAAATGTTAGTTGCGCTTTTGAAAACAAATAAGCTTATAAAATTGGATTTCAAGCATGATTGGACCAATAGGTGGGATGAGCAGAATCCTGCATCTGTTATTGAGTAATAATGAAATAAACTGAAGTAAAAGATTTAAAAAAAAATAAAATTAGAAATTATGCTTATACTACTTGAAGTAGCTGGGCTTCGATATATCTCTGTATTGCCTTTGGTAATGGATGCAAATGTGAGTCTTCATACAATTATTTTTACATGCAGAGATGATGAGACATTAAAGGGATCTATGATCGTAGATACAGAACTGCAAAAATGACAAGGCAATGGTACTATGGGAAAAATGTTAAGAAAATTTAGACTGTGTATTCTCCTTTGGACAGATACCAGTTGTTATAAATGGGTAAATCTACATGTAATTAGTATGCATTTCACTACTTCGTTACTTTCTTGAGAGTTGCTGCTCTTACCATTCTGTAATCATACCATAATTACAGAAATAGTAGAAATAGTAGCTTTCCCATGATTAATATGTTTTTATTTATGCTGATTTACAGTTACTGAGGTTTTAACATTGTCTTTGGATGTTTTAATGATTATTTTCTAGTTCAATTACTTTAGCCTTTTGACCCATGTTGCAGCACTCTGTTCCTCAAAGGAAGAGAGTAAAGTAATGGAAGCTTTCAGTCAACAATTAGGATGTATATTACAGAAACCACTGGGATTAGAAAGTATTGATCTATAAAATTGTACCAAACAATAGCAGTACTAACTTCTGCAAGACAGGTGACTGGAGGAAAGAACAATGTTCATTCTTTTACCATCATTACTATGCGTTGCAGCATTGTTATCAATTGCAATAATTTAAAACTGATGAAATGGTCTGTGTGAGGCTTCAGATTTTTATTTGTGTGGAGGAGAAATGTGGGAAGAGTTCTTTTTCTATTTGCTTTCCTTTATTCTCTTCCTCCAAAAGCCTGTTTGAGAATTAATATATTAAACATGAGTGGAAAAATGTATGAAATACTGCCTTCATAAAAAGCTGTTATGGGTGGTTTTGGACATGGTTAGGGTCATTACTGCTTCATTTGATTTGGTTTTTCAGCTTGGCACTAGTTTAAGGATCATTCTTATTATGCTTGTGTAAATATTGTTTCTTAAAATACTAAGAAGATCTGGATTTCCACTACAGCTTTGCTTGGAGTATTGGAAAAAAAATGGATGGTATACAAACAAATGAATTGGTGGGTTTGGTGTATTTCTGACTAAACTAAACTGGAATTTTCCCTGGTCAAACCTCTATAGTGAATATTGCTACAGCCTAGGACACGTATTAAGGAGTGAAGGTTGGTTTTGGAGATTCATTTTTCTTCCAGATGGTGATGCGGGTATCATAATAAAAAAACCCTCTTTCAGTAATATATGCAAACATATGTATATATTCATAGTGAATATCAAAATTAAAGGCTATAGAACATAAAGAGTGCATCTTAACAAAACCCCAAAAAACCAAGCAAAACAAAACAAAAAAAATTCCAATGACTCACAAGCACTTTAAAAATTAAGTGATTACTTCAATGGATATTACAGTGTTAGAAATGTGTTCTGCCTCATCCTAAATCCTTGTTTGCTTAACAGTTGCATAGACATTTTAAAACTTGAGGCTTTGTTCACAAGCCCACTGTGTTCACAGCTATAGACCTCTCTTCCCATATGACCATGGGATACTTGAATGAAATCGATTCCAGTGTAAATAAACTTTCAGCTTTAAGTGAATCCATTTATGGACCCTCACACTGCACCATTCCTTTGCCCACTTCTAGTTTGAATTACTATTTTTGTGATGCTGAGTAAAGGACTTCCTTTTATGTACAGAAAGCACTTTGAGTAACTGAAGTTACTATGAACTGAACTGTATTACAGCGTATGTAAGGCTGAGTTTGATAGCTGGTTTCAAAATACTAGTGGAACAAACAATATAGAACTTTCTATTACAGAATACTTATTTGTAATAAGAAATAGCAACAGTTTTTTAATTGCATCTTACAAATGGGGGAGGACCATGGAGTAAGATGTGTTAGCTTAAAAAAAAAAACCCAAACCAAACCAAACAAACCACCAAAACTTTATTGTTTTGTAGTCTCTCTCGGTCAAGGTCATAGAAGTTTGCCTTGCTCAACAGAAATGTATCCCTGGGGGTATTTAATTGGCTCCACTGGATTAAAATTTGTAACAGAATGTAGCTTTAAATCAAATGTTTGATAACCTTCAGTAATTACCACCAAAACTACGCATTTGACACCATCCACTAAATTCACTGAATTGCCATGACTCTTAGAATAATATAAAGCTCCCGGGGCATTCTCCTGGTGTCTATGGAAAGAGAATAAGAAGTTGCCACTCAGTTTAGCAAAGACAGAACCAAGCCAACACTCAAAGACTATTTTTGGATTGATATTTTTTTTAATCTTATTTATAGATGACATGGTTACAGATTATCTTTCAATTTGGCCTTTGATATTTAGCTTTAATTTCTGTAAAATAAAAAATTCTCACTGGGTTAGGGCTTCTATGGTGAAAGATGGTGTGCTTTTAATTGTTTATTTCAATTATACCCCACTAGAAGAACACAAGTATGAGGCTTTACTTTAATTTGCTCCATGATTTAGATCCTTGAAATACTGACATTTTTATCCAGTCCTAATTTTTATTTATTTCTTTAAAGTCTTTTTTGCTAATGCACATCCGCTATACTACTTTAAAGTCTATGTAACCAAAGTAAAGATGGAATGCATAATATACAGATCTGGCTCTTTTTTTTGTTCAAGTTTCTTGTTTTCAAACTGCTAGTATATTTACTCTGCTGTTCATGTTTCAGGACCTATGGAAGAAGTTCATGCATCTTGTTAACTTGATTCTGAAGTTACAAGGAGAAAAGGTGGAGTCTTGATACAGATCAGAGTGACTGTCAGTCTTACTTTTGGCATGTTAGGTATCCTAAAGTATGCTGTTCTTCAGTTTTATAACTTTTTGTTTCAATAAAAAGGACAGGAATTTAACTTTATGGTATTCTGCTGCCAGACATGCAAGGATGGTCAGGGTATACTAAGCAGTATGAATTAAGCTTTTCTTATTTTTCTCTGAGAGACATCTCATTCTGTGAAATACAAGGCTTTCAAGTTTGTGGCTTTTTTTGTTGTTGTTGTTGGTGGTTTTTTATTATTATTTTCTGAGTGTTATTTATAACTGTCCTTAAGGAGTATTGAATGGATATTAGAGTAGTTACGAAATACCTATCAAATCTAGTGTCCCAGATACATCTATAACAAGTAACAAAGCATAGTTGAATATTTTAAGCCTTTGATGCCTTAGAAGTTTTTCTTAATGTTTGCTACGGAGAATAGCTCATAGGATATTGTTAATCCTCTGCATAACCTAAGTAGGGAGAATGTTCCAGCGGTCATCAAATTAGTACTGGTCAAATTAATGTGCGTTCTAAAAGTGAAGAATATGCTACACAGCATGGCATAGGCTGTACTTCAGTTTGTCTTAGAAATCCAAAAAGTATCTCAAAAGAATAAACTGTGTATCTGTAAGTAATTGGACATTGCATATCCAATTGTACATCATAGTTGAAGAGTTGTACATCATAGCTGAAGGATAGCTTCTGTCAAAAACAGAATCCAGGTATTCTAACGTTTAAATTATGGCTGTATCTGTGCCACCAAGAAAAGAAAACAATACTTCCCATTTAAAAGCCACTATCTGAGGTCAATGACTACACTACAATGTAAGAATCGCTGTAGTCCCTTCCAATGTATAAGAAAGAAAATGCAGACTGTTCTTTGGAGTGGAACTGGCTCAGATCACTAGCTGGCATCTGCAACTTTATTCCAGCAACGCGTCTGGCTACTAACCAAATGGAGACATCTTTTTAATTGTGAGCATTTTATCTTTGCCAGTTCAATTAGTGCTTTCAATGTTTTGATTCAAATTCAGTTTAAGACTTGATTCTTAAGCTGAGCTGTGTGAGAACAGCCACTATTTAACGTTGGACGTGGAAAACAATAATGTTAAATGACCTCCTGCTTCCCAAACTAAGAAGGCCCCTTTAAGTTAACTGCAGCACATGAAACTGGAGTTTGGAGCTCCTTCCAGACTCTTTGTGCAGGAATATGCTCTATCCTGTGTGCAGTTTTTCACCCTTCCAGACTGTATTCACTTTCTCTGTTATTAATTGGTCAAGTGGCTGCCCACCTTTTTCCCTTATCCTGCACAGCTCCTTCCAAAAGGTTCCATATTTCTTCTGTACCATGCAGAATACATGGAGAAAGAAGAGAAAAATCTGGTTTTATGTTGGCTATAGTGATATCTGTCTCTTTCCACTATATTTCACTAATAGATAAAATTTGTGCTAAGTGAGATAGACTGTTAGTTTAAGAAAACTATAGTAGTTGAGAGTCTACTTCTGTGGGTGATGTTGGTTTTGTTTGTTGGGGTTTTTATTTCGTTTTTTGTTTGTTTACTTTAGCTGCTTAAATTAATCGAGAGACTTAAATATTTGTAAAATCTGGAAACATGGTTAGGCTGTTGGAATTATTTCCTGATACTCAGAGGTGAAGATGGTAGAAGAGCACTAGGAGCCAGAATTTCTCTTGACGACTTTAAGGTGATTTGTGACAGAAATCCATTTCTGTTTATTCTAGGAAATGGTATGAAGACTCTGGAATAAAGAGTAATTTACGTTATAATCTTTTATTGCTGTTACCTTTTTTTTTNNNNTTTTTTTTTTTTTTTTTAGCACTAAAACATATTCCTGTAGTGTTTTCTGAACTTACTCCACAGTAATGGAATGCTTAATGTTTGCTACCAATAAATCAGTGACTAAATGTGATTTATGGTTGGACTTGATGATCTCAAGGATCTCTCCCAACCTGAATGATTCTATGATTCTTTGAAACAAGCAAGGCTATAGGGGTCTGTATTGAACATGGTTTGAAGCTAGAAATTTTACCACATGCTGTTTTATCCCCATACTCTGGTGACCAGTAAGATCTCTCTTAAGATTCATATCTCTTAGGCTTCCTGTATTTTTTCCTTTGTATTCATAAAGTCCCTGCTTAAAGGAGCTAATAATGTTTCTTTTCCTGTGAGTGAATTGTGCATGTTTAAGCTTGTAGGTATTGCTATCAGTTGGCTTGTGCCATCTCCTCTTTTTTGTGTTGTAGTCTTAAGACTGATGTTATGTTAGATTTTAATCTATGTACTTGTAATTGTTACCAGGCCTATGCTTTGAACATCAGGAGAGAAAGCATAGTCTACTAATTAAAAACATGGGCATGTGTTGCCACATGAAATAAAAATTCTCAGATTTCCCCTAACAATGTCAGAATGTACACAGATATATTTGGGATAATGGAATGTCGATATGAAATGCATTGCTTGAGGGGAAATATAAGGGAGGACAGAAGTATTTGAAATGCAGTATATCGTAAAAAATGCTACAGTATTGCCTGCAGTACTACCTTTGTGTTACTTTGCAGATTTGCTCAGCTCCGTTCAGTATTACTCAGATTCCATGTGCATGCCTTAGCCAAATCTAGGTTTGAAGGCAAAGAGGAAAGCTTTTTAATGTTGGGTTTTTTTTTTTGTTTTGTTTTTTCCTGTGCCTCCCCTAGACAATATTGTAGGGAGTATTGCACGCTTCAAGTCAATGGATCTTGGAAATGTACAGGAAGAACTGCATCATTAAGTTATCTTACATTCAGGGAACTGAGTTGAAAATATTTCTGGTTTAGCTTTCGTTATAGGATGAAAGGAATAGGGATTGAAAATCAGCTCAGCTTCAGGAAAGAGGGAGAGAGAAGGCAGGTAATACAGTGAGAAAGTCTGTGATTGAAATCCAATTCCTCTAACACTGCTATGATAAGCAGTGATGTCATATATATTGACAGAGTCAGGAAAGATTTACAGGTTTCACTAGATGACTAACATATGTCGGACACACTGCAGTAAGAGAGAAACAAATGCTTTTCTCTGAAGGTCAGACTGTAACTTTGGATTTTAATTCCTGTATGAGCTGAAGCATAAACTGTTGAAGAACTCAGTAAATGAAACAGAACTGAAACCATGTGGATGCAAAGGAACGTATCCTGTTTGTTCCTTTCCCATGGTTTGAGATTGATGGTTTTTGCAGCTTTGAAGAGAAGAAGCATGTTTAGGACCTGTGCATTTGGAGATTTTCATGGTGGTGTGAAAGATCCACTCATGTGCTGCCTGGAGAAGGACCTGGTACTGAAAATGTGACTTGCACAAATATAGCTGTCATCGTGCCATGGAATTACTTCCAACAGTAACAGAAACAAAGCACAATACCACTTCTGGAGGAACTGATAAGTAGTGAAGGATGAAGAGGAACACTGCTTGACAGAAAAATAGAGATCTGGAAACCAGTGACTTTGTAAAAGATTGAGTTGTAATGTTAGTTTGCTTTGAGACTGACCCTAAAATTTATAGGAGGAGGATAATAGAGGAAGATCTGAAACAAAGTTGTATGCATATGTTTCTCTAATTTGATTTTCCAGTAAAATGGGAGAACTAGTTTACTAGTTATGCTTTACCTTATTAGAGTTGAAATATTACATGAGAAATTTACTTATCTTAGCTATTGAGCATTGCCTGAATGGATTTCAACCCAGGATCAGTCATGCCAATATGACTGATCCAAGGGAACTGGACCTTGTTATGAATACATTTGGTTTCCTGTGCTCAAACTTGTCAGATGGTCTTAAGTTTGTTTGCATGAGAATCCCTGTTATCCTTATGGCATTTAAGGTCATGCTGCTATTTTCCCATCCAAAAGAACTTATGGGAAAAGCATGAGGGAGGAGATTTTTGGATGAGCAGAATGTGTGCTGGAAATGGACTCTATCATAAAAATGCTGAGGGAGATGCTAATGAAAAGGAATCCTTGTTTTCCTCTTCTTCTCCTGGCTTTAGGAAATGACCTTTCTAAATGGCTTCTTTTGGTGAATGCTGGCAGAATAATCTGAGCGGTTTCATTAGAGCTGGTGCTTTGAAGGATAATGAGCAAAACCAGTAGAGAGCAAGGTGTGAACAGTTATGGTATTTAGAGGGGGTAAAAGGGAATTATGCCCTTGTTTTCTGAGATAAGAACGTCAGGAAGATATGATCTGCAGAAATTAACTGAGGAATGGAGAGATGCTGCATTTTAAATGGATCTAACTCAAACCTACAAAAAAAATAATATTTTGGGGTAGATGTTACTCCCACGTCGTGAAAGCCTGTGCTATAACTGACAGAGTTTTACCCTGGATGTAGTCCTTTTCAGAAAGCCAGTTGAGTCAGCATTGTTTGGAGAGTGTTGTAGGGGAAACCGTATGATTGAAATGATGCCTTTCACTTACTGATGTGTCTTTGTAGGAAATATTTTTAAGAAAACATGTTTCTCCATCTTTATAATGCCCTAACTATGCTCAGGTAAAGTGTTGCTGTTGATACTAAGGGAAGTACAATCAGTTACCTGGGGCTTTTCATGGGCCTTCATCTTGAAGGGCTGAGCACATTGAAGTTAATAGTTCTATCATATAAAGTAGAAAATTGCAGACACTGAACACAAACTGTGGTCTCCAATGAATACATTTTTCAATAGTGGTTGGTTAAAACTTATCCCAGGGGAAAAAAAATATTACTAACTTAAAATTTTTTAGTGTTGAGAATCATTTGTTTTGCACATATAAGAAGTAGTATGAAAGTAGTCATTAGCTATTCCTTAAAAACAGCATTCTTCAGAGGGCATTTTGATTGTGTTATAAAGAAATGTAGGAAAGAACATATATGTTCTTTCTCTGTATGTTTTGAATTGCCCTTGTTCTTCCTGAAATACATTAGTAGACTTTAGACTGAAATTATATGGATCTTCCCGAAATATATACTGCTTATTTCATCTTTGTCTCTTTATGTCATTTTATATACGCAAAAGATAGTGTAATATTTGTAGCTTTCGATCATAATTTATATTACAGAGTTATGAAGTTTAACAAGAGGGTTTTATAATGAAAAATCAATAGTTAATTTTTCCAAGTTTTGATAATCTGATTTCACTGAAGTAGGCAATAATGAAATTACAGCTAATTTATATTTTAAAACAAAATGCTTTTTTTCCTTCAATACTAAGGATTTTTCTTCTCTTGATGTATTTCTTTTTGGAGATTCAGTAGGCAGCTGAGGTATAATGACATATAGTAACTTGCAGCCTGGTGTCAAGCTCAGGAGGGACTGGTACTCACCTCTTCTAATCAATCACGAATGTTTGATCGTTCACTGCTTCATTCCTGTTTAGCCTGCAGTTTAAATCAGTGGATTGAAATAGTTTAATAACATATGCTTCTATGAAACATTAACGCACAACATGGTTTAGTGAAACATAGTTTCTGATGAAATTCAGTGGTAGTAGGTTACTGTTGAGTTCTTTAGTTAAAAAACCCCATGGTAAATATTTCTTAAAAAGGAAGCAATTTTGTATCAACATACAGTGACATCATGTAAATTTTCTGCAACTTATCACTTGGAATTTAAAGACATTTTGGATTATGCATATAATTTTCAGGACAAAATATTTTGTTAGAATCCTGTTGTGAATCAAAATTACGTAATTATTTTTACTTAGCTGGTATATTTGTAGCAGCTGGTAATGTATTAGTTGCTGTCTACATTATTTCAGAATTATCCATGGAGTTTTGCAGTTCAAAATCATATTTCTTTTAAGCTGTTAGGAGCCTATTATTTAAAAAAAAAAAAAAACCACCCTTCTTGCCAAGCAACTGTACTCAATTGCTAACAATTCAATATTTCACTAAACAATAGAAGGTCTCAGGTAATTTTGCAATGGAAAATTGGAAATATAAAATGTGTTTAAGAATGCATAGGGAAAGGTGGGGGCTGATGCCATATTGAATATGGTTTGTTCCTTTTAGTTCATTAGATATGATCTGTTTGTACTTCAAAGTGAAGTGTTACATTTGTAGTACATCTTTTCATTTTCTCTTTATAGGCCCTGTGGTGAAACATTTATGTTGTAACAACAGAAACAGAAGATCATGAAGTATTAAATTATTGTATTGGTACAACTTTTAAGATTTGATCTCTTATTTCTTTTCTGTTGCATGATTACTTGACTTGGTAACAGTGGGCTCAATATTCCTGACCAAAAAGCTCCAAACCAAACAAAAACACCAAACAAACAGAAAGCTTTGGAATAGCATTGACTAGTAGTGTTTTGAATTTGGCAAATTAATAGTTTTTAGAGATAATCGTAAGCCTCTGATATAAGCCCCTATATATGCCTAAATAAAACCAACAAAACCCAATGAAACTAAACTATTACAGTAAAACTTTGGTTTTATATTTTGTGTACTGAATGTTGGTCTTGCCTGAAAACAGAAAAAAAAAACCTCACCATGACTGAAAATCAGAACTTGTTCTTATTATCAAGAACTGTATGTAAACATTTATTGCATGAATCCATCCTGACAGCATGTCACAGTAATAACAAAATAGAAGCTTGCTTCTTGTTTTACTGAAGAAAAAACAAGGTTTCTGCTTCCGCAATTGAGTTACATTTCAGATAGTAAAATTAGACTTGTCCATCAACTTTCCTGTTGTGAATTAACATCTAGATGTTCTAGGAATTTGGCATATGTAAGTAATCTCTAAGGGAATGTTGAAATAAATAAATTTTAAAATGTACTTTCAAAACCAGCAAAGTACGTTTATGTTTGATATTAGTAGAAAAGCTAACATGTAGGTAAGAAGTTGAAGTACCACTGTGCAAATTAATATTTAGCTGCATTCTCATGCAAGTCACAAGGAAAGTCAAAATGTGAATTTTACTGCATGTAAGAGTCCTAGCACAGCTAAGAAATCACAGTTTATTGCAGTAAAATTCAAACTGAAGAAAATTTGAAACCACTCCCAGTGAAAATAAAAAAAATAAATTTATGAAATATTGGTAGTTTAATCAGCCTGGGTACCCTTGAGTGCAGACATTAGGAAGATGCCATCAGCCTTCATAACTCTTCATGTGAGGATTGAGCGTTACTTACAAAATATGAGCATATCTCATTAAGACAGAGTATCATCCAGCTGACTCAGAGAGAGGTACAGCAAGCCTTACTTGTAGTTCAATTTGCTTGAATTACTCATACCTTTAACAAGAGTAGACTTATCTCAAAGGTCTGTAGTCGATCCTCTGTGTCTCCCATCGTATCTAGCTCATAAGATACTTTCTGAAGCTGATAGAATCAAGAGAAATTTGGCTATTAGGAATTTTGCTGGGTTTTTTGGCGATTAGTTGTATGTAGTCTCTGAGCAGGCAGAGATCACATCTGCTGATATAAAAGTTTATTTTTTCTTATGTTATTGAGAAAATCATGATGCTTCTGAACTGGGGGAAGTTATCCTAACTCCTTTGTCTATTCTGTCTGTAGTATGTAGCAATCTAAGATTGTTTCCAGGCTTATTTGAATAATCCTCTGCTAAAAAATCCTAACCAAACTTAACTTTTCCTTTTTAAGAGATTCTATCTATTACAGTGAGCAAATTTACCTGCTCTTTTCCTTGGTTTTGTGACAGTAGAATGATAGTAGGAAGTACATCTTCCGGGTTTTTTAAATCATAAAGCCTATATCTAATAAACTCTGGTAACTGGTGTTTATTCTAGTTCTGTGGTGATGAAGAACTGTCATATCACATGTAGTTCTATATACCATAGAATGGTGCGAAAAATATTTTTAAAGTGTAGTTTAGAATGCTGTCAGTTTAAAAATACATTTTAAAATATATCTTTTTTTTTTTTCCACTTTTATTTGGTACTATGAATATAAACCAAAAGGTTGGTGGTCCTGCAGCGTAGTGTTTTTGATTTAATATATATGTCCTCCTGGTGGAAGTAGAAAATAAATTTTAGTTAGTTATACATGTAATCTCTACCATGTTGTAGTTTGGCTACAAATCTTTTGCAAAGTTATTTATTTAAAAATAATACAGTAAATATACCTCAGAAATCAGCAGTAGCTGAGAGATATATCAATGTTTGAAAGAAAAAATAAAAAATTGACAATATACTATCAAAATCTGGAGGTGCAATTGTCACATTTATGCATATAGCTTGTATGATTTTTTCATTAATAGTATAGATTTAGAGCTGCGAAATTATTACAGAGGTCAAATGAAGGTGAAAAATAGCAAATCGGTCAAACTCTAGTACTTTTGTGGTGCACTTAATCTGCACAAAATTCATACGGTAATGATGATGGGGTAAGCCTTTTAAGTGAGTTCACCATGGAAAAATCTGCCTTTTAAACTCAGAAATCCAACGCTTTTTAAATCACCCACTCTCCTGGTTAATTTTAATGCAGATACATCTCAGCAAAATCGCCAGCAGTCAGAAGGATATATTTTCAAGCTCAATTGCTATTAATACTACATACGCAATGGTGCACATTAAATAGCTTCTCCTACAACAAGTAAATGGAAAAACCTGAGTGACAGAAGCAGAGTTATGCACGGTGAATTTTCAGGCTGTTATCATGGGGAAGAGTAGACCTGCTTTCTCAGGTTTTCAACATTAATTAGGAGTCCCTTGGTTTTGGACATAGTGTATGGTTAATGATCTTTGATATTAGCAAATTAGCTTTGGATTTACTGTGTGCAGTGCAAGTAATTGGAAATTTTTTTCTAATGAGTGGAATAATTCCTTTTCTTAATTTAAAATCATGACATTGGTGTCTGTCCAATGGAAAGAAAGGAATGACTAAACATGAGTCATACCCTCTTTGTTACTTTTTCATGTCACATACAAGCTATTTTTCTTCTCTTTCTTTTCAGATTTAAGTCAGAGCTGTGCTTAAATTTTACTTGAAAGAATCATTAAGGGAAATGTATTTGTATTTTTTTCAAATAAAATGCCATGCGATGAGTTTTATTTGTTCAGTAGAAATACACAGTTACTATTGAAAGGACTGTATGAATCAGACCTTCTGTTCCTTTCCATTTCAGTGTAGACTTAAATGATATTGTACAATATGATACATGTTACAGGCAAACCTTTTTGGTCAGAAGGATATCCAGCTGATAATTGAACAGAGGCTTGACTCTAAAATTGAAGTTAAATTCAGGTAAGGCTTCAGGTTAAGAATTCATGGCGAGGAAAAGTATTTGTTTCTTTTGGCTTTCTTTTCCAACAGTGTTGCCCTATACACAATATGTTCTATTTTGTTATTTTTACGCGGTACCTTAAAAATATGTGCCTAAATCTATTGTATCCACCTATATTATTGACTAAAAATAAACTGATTTGTTTTCTTTTCAGAAACTGCATTCCAATTTTAGAAAAAAAAAAAACAAACCACCAAACAAAAACGTTTAGACAAATTGAAATTAATAGTAAAAAATTACCTATTAGCAAAGACTTGGTAATCTTTTATCAAGTAGTGCAGATGGCTCATCTGTGCTGATTGAAATTTTTCATGTTTAGCATGACTAGTCTAATGTGAATGCCTAGTGAATTAGGAAATACAAACCAATGTACTTTATTGGTAGTATGGATTATTCCCATAATCTTTAAAATGTGCACAGTTCTTTTTAAAAATAATCTGTTGGATACAAGTATAGTAGATGACTGTTCTAACAGGATTACTTCTTATTGATTGCCAGCAACTCTAGCAAGTAAAACAAATAGTAACCCTTATTTCATTGCCTCTCATGCTTCTGTGAAACTCCGTTGTTGCACCTTTAGAAAACAGGCAGACAGTGATTGTAATATACCATACCAGTGACAGTTTGCTTGCCTTTATCTACTGAAATACACTAACTTCAAGGAAGACTAATTTTAGTGAGTGATAAATGACCTTAAAAATAAACTTTCACTTTGGGACCTAACCACAGTTTTCTGTGTCTGCTCTTCAGGACTTCAGTCACATGAAACAGCTTTAATGGCTGTTCAATTAAAGGAGAGAGGATTCTGTTCTCTTTCTTTCAGTGCATTATTCTCTGTGGCCTCTTCCGCTAGCAGTTGAACATTTAAAAGGACGTTTTCCTAACCGCAATTGTAAAGTCACATATATTGTGATCAAAGGTGTTCAAATCAGGTCAGTGAGACTGATCTGGCATCACACATTTCTGTACAAGATTCATAAAAGGCTTTAGGGAACAGTGGGAGGAAGATCTAACTTGGTTTTGGCTCCCAATAGGAGAACTGGACTGACATGTGAAATATATCAAATAAAAATACTCCTGCTTCATATCGGTAAGAAATGATACATTCAGAAACTTGCAATATGAATTTTACTCCCTCTGCTTTCATTTATGGATAGAAACAGCACCTAAAACACACACAATTAATCCTGTGAGTTGTTAAAGTAACACAATTATTGATGATCAGCTTTTTTTGATATTGTTGTTTTGTATAACTGTTTTTACTAGTACTAATGCTTATAGATGACAATTTACATTTGAATTTGCAGAGGAAATTAATATAAAATGTATTTGCCATGAACATTTCCAGCAGAAAATGAGAGGAACAATTACTCTAATGTGGTCAGAAGGGAAGAAACCCTGACATGAACGGTTTTCTCTTGGCTGAACTGTAAATGTACCTGTGCATTTACTGCATGGAGAAAAATGGAGTGATGGTGTTAATCAAGTGAATGTAGTGGAAACAAGCTTTCAGCTGGCTGTAAGGGTCCTCACACATGCCTGTGACTGTGAAGGAGAGGTAAAAGTGAGAGATAGTTGGAGTGTACAGGACTGTGGAAGCTCTGGACAGCGTTGTAGGTTGTTACTATGGAATTGTGCATGGAAGAGGACTAACTAAGGAAGGTAGTACTCTTTCAAATAATTTATGTGGATCATCCATGTTTCAGTAACAGGGTTAAAATTTTATATTGCAGACTTTAGATTATATACAAACATGGAACAAAGCACACAAACTTATATTGATAAAAGGAATGATGATGAAATCACTTTTTTTCCATATAATGACAGAATAATAGTTGAAAAACACCATATGTATAGATGTTAGTCAATTACCTGTTTTCCAAACTGTGATAGATATTCTCATGATGTGAGTACCTATGGGATTCTCAGTACCTCTCTGAGGTATGACATACTTGTGCACTGCTGGTGTCAAATAATGGTCTTCTGTTGCTGCTACTTTTCATACCAGATAAAGGCTTGTTCAGACTCATTACTTTTCACTGCAGCTT
>VXBJ01001586.1:0-185558 GCA_013400055.1 Nycticryphes semicollaris | reverse complement strand
TTTTTTTTTTTTTTTTTTTTATATCAGAGATGTCTTGTAAGCCATGATTCCCGAATCATAACATGTTTTATAAGCTATTTGTACAATCTTAGGCGGCTTATAACTCGATACGCTGTAATTGAGATAAAATTCATTAGAACTTTTTTCTACAACTATTTCAATGTAGAATTTGAATTTTGACTCGTTCTGTTCATGCTATTGTATAGGAACGCTACGTGGTGTACACATGTACTTCCTTTAGACTGCTAAAATTAAACATAAATGACAAATTGTATTTAAAAAAAAAGTGTGAAACCACATTCCTTATACTTCGTCTGACTTCTTTGTATTAAAGATCATTTAGGAGTAGTTTCAAGTTAACCTGAGAATCAGAAAGTTATTAAAAGTTAGTAGCATGCATTTTACTAAGATCTTAAGATTTTACAGTCTATATTTTATTGTTTTATCTAGACAAGCTTAGTGAAGATCCATTTTGACACAGATATGCATTGGAATTTGTACTATATTTTTACTATGAACATCTGTCTGTCGTAGTAATTTTGGCTTCTTCCTTCAGCACTGGGGTATTGCCTCTCACCTACAGTATTTTGTACTGGGCGTAATACTAAAGGGTCATGTAAATGTTATAGAGAATTCAAATGAACATGACTAAATGTGTCACAATATTTAACGTTGATATTCTACTAAAACTGTTAACCACCTAAGAGCCAGCGAAAACAAATCTCCAGAACATTATTATGCATTTGTGCCATTTAATACAGAACATAATGATTTCAGCTTATGTGCACAAGGATAAACTAATCCTCAACTTTAAAGTCATATCACTGCTACACTATATTAAGTATTGACTAAGCAGTTACATTGCCTGCCTCTTCAGCATCAAGCAGAAGCAACTTTGCTAGACTTAAATGTGTGTATCTCGGTCCATTTTTGTCTACTACATTTCAATTAATAATCAGTTATCATCATAGTAGTCTTTGAAGTATACTATGAGAGTGCGCTTTCCTTCGAAATTTGATTTACACTTGGAGGACCCGTATTTATGAAAACAGTTTACTTGGCAAGATTTTTTTTCCTCCCTCATACTGTTTTCATATTATACTCCTATCTTTAAGCCTTTCTGTCAGATGAAACAGAACAACATGATTTTTGTTATTTCTAGAAACACGTTTTGCTAAATCTATTAATATCTAGATGAGAAAGGATTATGTATATGCAAGTTCCTGAATAGAAATTATGGAGACTACATAAAAGTTGAGGAGAGAAAATATGAAGACCTACATAGAGATTATTTGAAGTTGTTATTTGTTGTTGAGTGCTTGGTCATTTTGGTCAATGCCTCACTTGTCTCAAATCAAAATGTTGCTCTTGTTGCTCCAGAGTGAGAGGAGCTGCTGCTTTTAATAATCCTTTCTGAGGGGCTGTTATTATTTTTTCCTTCTGCTTTGGAATAAAAACTTATCTTCAATTCTGTATATAAAAATACCCATATTGAAACTTTTGTGTTGAGAATGAAAAAAAAATGTTTGAACTATTTGTATCAGGAACAGTGTATTGAGTAGAACTCTGGAGATGATCGTCCCACTGTACTTGCCACTGGTAAGGCCCCACCTTGAGTACTGTGTCAAGTTTTGGGCCCCTTACCACAAAAAAGACTTGAGGTGCTAGAGCAGGTCCAGAGAAGGGCAACAAAGCTGGTTTAGGGGCCTGGAGAATAAGTCTATGAGGAGAGGCTGAGAGAGCTGGGGTTGTTCAGCCTAGAGAAAAGGACGCTGAGGGGAAACTTTTATCACTCTCTACAGCTACCTAAAAGGAGGGTGTAGCAAGATGGGGGTCAGTCTCTTCTCCCAAGTCACAAGTGATAGGACAAGAGAAAATGGCCTCAAGTTGCACTAGGGGAGATTTAGATTGGATACTGGAAAAAAATTTTACACTGAAAGCGTTATTAGGCATTGGAATGGTCTGCTCAGGGAGGTGGTTGAGGCACCATCCCTGTAAGTTTTAAAAGATGGGTTGACATAATGGTTAGTGACACGGTTTAGTGATGTTTTTGGTTTTCTGTATTTTTTTTCTTTTTATCAGAGTTAGGTTGATGGTTGGACTAGATGATCTTAAATGTCCCTTCCAACCTAGACAATTCTGTGATTTGTTCCCCTAGTAAGGTTTTGTTAATGTTTGTACCTGTAATGGGAGTAAAGATGTTGACCTGAAAGAGAGAATAGATGTGTAGGAGTTCTGTGTGCGTTAGAAAGCATTTTTATTAATCATGTATTAACAAGAATATTAACTTTCAATGAGTACTTGGTATTCTTTGTGTTTTTTCATAAGTAGGTAATGCAGATTATGGTTGCTATGGTGTAGAAATGTATCAGTACTGCTTTCTTTCATGGCAAAAATGGGTCAGCTCTAATCCTTTGCCTGTCAAAGTTGTAGGACAGGTTGACTCTTGCAAATAATGTGCAACGCATAGTTCTGTTCTGAAATTCCTAAATAATCAACAAGATTTGCAGGCGAGAGGGCAAGAAAAAGGGCTTGATTGTCAAATTAACGGTCTCCAGATATGTTCTATGAAGTCAATAAAAGTTTAAATGGGAGTTCCAACTTGGCATGAGAGACGCATGATGCCTTCCTCCTTTTCAGTTGGTTCTTAGTTATTTGGTTGAACAAGTCTTGCTTCTTTTCACAAAAGTGTTTCCTAGTAACTATTAGGATACTTTTTTCTAAACAAAGGAGAATTGTTACTGGGTTAATGAACTTTCTTACAATGAAAATACATTCACTTCAGAATAAAAGGAAACGAAGAACGCCCAAACAAAACGAAAAAATCCAAACTTGGCAAATGTTTATTCTCTGGTGAGCAAGTGGTGTTTTGATGGGTTTGCCAGTGAGTGGGTTTTAGTTTGGGGTGGGGTTTTTTTGAGGGGTTTGTGGTGTTTCTGGCTTTGGGGGTTTGTTTGTAGGGAGGTATTTGCTGTGTGTAGCGAGAACTTGCTGTCTTCAGGGTTTTTGTTAAGGAATTCATATAAAATGAATGGTTAACAAAGAATAATGATCCTTGAAAGCTGAAATTATTTTTTTTCTTCCTTTCTTCTCTTCAAACGTATTAATGCAAGTGTTTTCTGGAAGTAATGCAGTTCTTTCAAAGTGCATTTGTGAGTTAGTACAAGGCCCTCTATATTTAGGGCCCTCACTGAAAGCTTAAGCAACCTCACTGGTTTGAATCAGTGAAATTATGTTAGAAAATTGAATTGAGACAGTTCAGGTACTTGTGTTGATTCGGTACACTGGAAATGCTGGAAGTGTTCAACAGTACATCTGCTGTGTTTCTCTGGTAGCAGCTGATGTTTCTTTGGCTTTCCCTATGTGATTTAATCTTGTTTACGTGTTTCACATTAGCATTAATATTACTGTAAAATCCTTCTATTAATGTAAAATATGCCTAGGCTTTCAAAGTAATATATGAGAAATAAGAGAAGGCCAGCTAGCCAGTTTTGCTTTTACCTGTTTCAGACTATATGTTCTTGTTCTGCACTTCTTTTCAGAAATCCACCCTGGATAAAATTAGCTTCATAAAGGACTGTAGGCGCTTTAATCTCTTGAGAGAACAATACAGTCAATATAAAGTAGTACACAAAGCAAGAATTCAAACAATGTTGAATTTATTTCCAATTCTTCCTTCCCCCTCCTCTCCCCTCTGCCATGAACATAGTAATGTCACTTTTGTTGTATTTCTGCTTTTCTTTCTTCAATCTTTTGGACTATATTTCTGAAAAATGCTTGAGGGTTCAATAGTATTAATAAACTAGCCATGCACCTCATAGAGGGAAGGACATTTGTGTTTTAGAGGTAAAATGTGAACTTAGCAGGCCATTGAAAATTGAGGTATAAAACTACCTGAAAGACAGTAGGCTCATTGCAGAACTAGAAGTTGTTTGCTGTTTGTGTCAGTGGGTAGTCTGAAGTCTCTCCATATGACTGCAAAAAAAAAAAAAAAAAAGTAGTTACTGGTCCAAAATCCACTTCTAGTACTTACAGAATAACATTTGGATTGAAATAATTGTGAGAACATGATGCACTTAATCAGAATGGTCAGTCATTCTCTTCATACGGAATGAATTAAGAAAGCAAATTCCCGGAGGCCTAGTGGTGATTTCTATGCAAGGTTATCCACCTTGCATAAATCTCACAATTACATAAGCAATTTTTTTAAAAAATTGGGCCTATAGTATTTTCCATACAAATGTATTTTAAAGGCCTTTGTAACAACAGTTTGCTGGGTAGGTGGGATTATAGCTCAACACTATATTGAGACTTAAAATTTAGAGTTTATTTTATACTCAAACTGTTTAGTTTTGCAACCCAAACTGATTTTAATTAAACGTGAAACCTGAAGTTTTGGTTTTTTTAATAATTAATGTTAGTAAAGAATCAAGTTATTCATGCTTCCTTAGGAAGGTACTCAAAGTCTTACAATAATTGGTTTACTTTTATGTATGTGTGTTGTACACATACACAGATAAAAATATCAAACTTTTAGACACTTATTTCACTCTACCCATAGCAGCTGGTGCAATGGTTTTTATGTAAATAGAAATACATGACAACTCCAAACTTAAAAATGAGAAAAACTGTTTATGCTTTAC
Source organism: Nycticryphes semicollaris (assembly GCA_013400055.1). Taxonomy (NCBI): domain Eukaryota; kingdom Metazoa; phylum Chordata; class Aves; order Charadriiformes; family Rostratulidae; genus Nycticryphes; species Nycticryphes semicollaris. Next base: position 180,915 of record VXBJ01001586.1, on the reverse strand, counting down.
CATTGTCTTAGAAGAAAACTCATCTCACCAAATCAGTTATAGCTGGTCTGCAAGGATTTATCTTGGTACTGCCCTCAATTGGTGCAAGTGCACATGGTCAAGAGATTACGGCAGAATAAGGAGACATGAAGATCATCACTGAAGGCAGTAGAAGAATAATAACTAGGTTCTGAGTCTTAAGATGAAGCATGCGTTACTTCTGAGCAGTAAACAGCTATTTGCAGGCATTTCTGGGTCTGGACAAAGCCAGTTCAGTTTCCTGGTGTTGATTTGCTGAAACTATATTAGAAAACATTTAGAAATATTTAAAATACAGAACAGTACTGCCGTCAAAACCAATGGATATCACTGAACCATGCCATGAAATATAGACATTGCAAGCTTTTTTCCACAGCGATTTTTTCTTCTACCAGCTGAAGGGAAGTTAAGTAGTTTGTATGTTATATCAATAATTTATCCCCCCAGTGCTAGAAAAAATGCTAAAGCATAGCAAAAAAAGTTAATTAAAACTGACAGTGCAGCAATCAAAGTAGGAGTAACTTCTTGCACAGTTGTTGCTGTTGACAGCAGGAAGTCTTGATGAAATAGAGCACACTGCTTTCTAAACTCCTCTTGAATAGTGTATACTCTCTATTAGAGTCAAACAAGAAAGGTGGAAAATTTAAGACTAAGATTTATGTGGCAATACTTGGCAATGACTCTTTATGAAGTACAAAACATACAAAGTGTAAAGGTATGACAGTTTCAAGGAGAAGAAAGTCATCAACTACCTAAAATCAATAATGCAACAGATTTTTTTTCATTTATTAATGAGGGCATCAAGCCAGATGGTATGAGTAATGACTACAAATATAAATATATTGGTCAGAAGCATGCTAAATTAGAGCCATTCACCTTGAATATTTTATTTGATTATGATTTCAAGAAGTGGAAAGGCTTAAAATTTGGTGTGCACTTCAGATTTTTGACAAAAGAAATCACCAAATGAAGCTAAAGTACTTAGATTTAAAATGTTGAGAATGCGTACTGTAGAAGACAGTAATTTGTTGAATGTTTATACTTAAGTTATTAATGAACTGTTGAAACAAATCCACAGCCTCCCTAAACCCCCACATCCATGATATGTTTTAATTGTTGAATTCCTCTTTAGTGTAAAGCTACATCATTCTGAAATCCTGACTTTATGAAACTTCAGCTAATACAGAAAGCTAGTTAGAAATCTGACTGATGTCTGTATGCAAAACTCCTGCATTACTCTGATCACTGCTCTTCAAGCAGAAATTTTGTACATAAAATTTTATAAAGTTTATAAAATTTATATTGTCTGTAAATGTTAAGATTCAGCTTCTACTTTCTGTCACTAGATGTGAATGGCTTAAAGTAAGTTTAATCTGTCAAAAGGAGATTTCAACCGCTGTATTTGTAAAACTAAAAATGGATTTGGTAACAATTTGATTCTATAATTAATTGACTAGTTTTGCTCTGAATTAGAGTGCATATGACCACTGGATGCAGAGCTTTTTGAAGTGGACTATTTGGCTCTATAAAAGAAATGTAGAACAGCTCAAATCGTATTACATATTCTAGTAATGTGCTTCTAAAGTGATGTTTAGGCTTTAGTGTGCAAGTGAATTATCTTCTAAAAAATTTCCTGAAAGGTTGAAATCACTCTATTTTGTGGTGACTTCAGTGTTGTAATATTAAATACGTATAGTTGAATACCACTTTTGGTGTATCTCAAGTAAGTATACTTACATGATGCACAAACTCTTTCTCGCCCCTTTCTCCTCAATGAGCAATTAAAAAAACAAAAGTGTATTTGTGGCTTAGAATGGAGCAAGCATCTTAGAGCAATGTGCTCATGGTCACAGGTCTGTATGCCACAGAAAGCATTTATTCTAGCCACTCAACAAGCTTATCTAGAAGCTGCAGCCAGTCTGGATTCTGGAAAATAGCCAGGATTTTGTGATTTAGTCTGAGGTAAAACAGTCACTTGATTATTTTTTTTTTTTTGGTCCACCACAGCTTTCATTTCCAACTTCTGAGAAGCATAAGATACTTTCTGATCTAGACATCTACAGTGAAGGGCATTTGACCCTTGAGCATTTGTTCTTCATAAACTATTGAAGGGGAGGAAATAAAACACCAACAAAAAAACTAAAACAAAACCACAAAACCCAACCTAAACAAATGAAGAAAACCTAACAACAACAACAAATCCCCAAAACAATCACACAGAGGAATTAAGAAAAACTAAATTTTCTCTCTTGGACTATTTTGAGATACCAACTAAACTTTTTTGTCAATTTCAAGATAATAAGCTTGTTTTTCAAGTGCAGTGTTACAAACATTGTGGTCTGGTGATTTCAAACATTTCATCTTTAAAGACATATTTTATACACCTTACTAAGTGTTAATTTTATTTAAGTATATTTTGTACCCAGAAAATGTCAGATGTCATGACTGTAGTAACTAGTATTAGCATATTGAGTAATTTAATTAGGACCACAGATACATATATGTTCTAGATGGATTTTTGGTTACATGTTATATGTATTGGTTTTCAGCTCTTTATGACTTCTATGGTTCCTTTTACTGATAAATTATATTGCTTAGCCAATAAGCATGGGCTTTAACATGCTACCAAGTTTTCTGACAATAGGGAGTCACAAAAGAGAAGGATGGATGGGAGAAATCATTAGAAAAAAATTACATGAGTACCTATCTACTTGTGGAATTTCCTATACTTGTGCTTTTGTTTCCTGTATGGTGGAAGAGTGTAATGAACTGCGAAGATTTCACAGTAAATGATGTGCAAATCGTGAGTCACTCTATCCTTAATTTGCCAACCAATAGCTTCAGATTGTGTGACCCTGCTAAGCTAAATACAAACATTGTGCAAGTATGGCAGATCTTGTAGCTGAATTGTTTTATGTATGGGCAGTAGCTGCACAGGTTTTATCTTTGTCTACCGATGGAAGTAGACCATAAAACTAAAGTTGAACAGAATTTGTTAGGAGACTATTAGGTATGGATGTCCTGTCATGGGACTAAATTAGAAAAGCCTATGATATCTTCTACAGGGAGATACAGGAATAGCAATATTTTGTAACTTTAGAGCACACACATAGTAAGATTTTAAGTAAATGCGTAATCTAAACACACAAAAATCCCAGCCTGCTTGTCCGCTAGCACATATCAAATGATGGTTTGGTTTTTTTGTCTTCATGCTGAAAGAGGCTGCTAGAGGTTACAGGGCCCGTACTCTGTATTTTAATAAATAAAATTGTATTCTGATTCTGCCAATGCTACATAGAGAAGTGAAAGTACTTTTGCATTCAAATGGCTCTAGCACACAGCAAAGTATCACTGAAATGGGCAAACAAATGGTAGAAAAATCCACACAAGTAGCCTGCCTATTCAGTGCTGCTTGTAGAAAGGAATGAATAAAGTTAGTGTTTGGCATAATCAAGTAGGTTCCTAAATCATGTGCTATTTGGGAAAGCAGACAAAGCAAGAACTCTAGAAGAAAAATGTAATTTAAGCAAAACCACAACTTGTGTGAGTTGATACCAAGGGGTTTTTTGACTTTAGTCTGCACTGGGTTTGTATGCCATTTAATTTTTTAAAACTTTTTATTCCCTGACAGTTATTCTCCAAAGAAAAGATAATCTGTTATTTCATCAGTTGTAGTGAGAAATCTAATTACGTGAACCTGTAAGAGAAAATACTTTTCATAGTAGAATAAAATAGGAAATAAAAAATGGTCTCTCAAGTTTGCTCTTATTGACATTAGTGAAATAGTCCTCATCTACAGGGATCTACATTTCTATCTACTACCTGCATTATAAATGTGAAGTACCATGTGAAGAAACGTTAAAGTAAAATGTTTAATATTTTTATTCCTTTCTCAGTGAAGTAGAGACCTGAACACCTTTACTAACAAGTATAAATCATGGCTAATAATATAATGTAAAAGCCTATACGTAATGTTTACACATCCATTTTTCATTTTGTTTTAACCCTTGGAGGGAGAATAGATTCACAGAACTATTACAGCTAGGTAGTGCTATAAATCAAATGAACTAGGAAAGAACATTCACAGAAATGCTTTAAATTTTTGAATTTGTTTTGAGATTACTGTAAAGCATTTGTCAGGATATCCATAACATCTAGTTTGTATAGCTTCTACACATAAAAGCTCAATCCATGTTCTGTGCAAAAGGCATTTAGTCTAGTATAGTATAGATGGACCACACAATTTTTTTGGGGTGTAGATACTGAGCTTTGTAAATATATAACTTACCGCAGTGTAGAAATGTGTTCCTCCTACATGTGAAGCTGACTGCGCCATACATAAATCACAATTCTATGCTACTGTAGAGGATTTCATGAAGTACATCACACCAGTGTAACTATACTGAGCAAACTGTTTTGCTGGATGGGACACAACACTTAATTTCATCTGAATATCTTCTAATATAAAAGCAATATAGGTAATCCAGAAAGCTTGCCTGTATTGTCTTTATCTCCTTACTCCTTGTCTCAACTTTCCTGTCTCAGAGAAAACGTCAGTAACTATTAATATAGATGTTTGCTTTCAGGTAGGTGGTGCAACTGTGCAACTGAGGTAATTTCTTCTTCTGTTTAGACCATGGTCTCAGTGGAGTAGCAATAGTCTTAGGTACAGTACCTGGGGAAAACCTGATCCTGGATATAATAACATGCAATATTTCCATAAATAGTAGTAGTAATATGTGGGGTTGAGTGAGAGAAGAGAGTAGGTGTAGGCTTTTAAGGATAATTATATTTTTTTGTTTGTAACTGAAATGCACTCAAAGAAGACAATTAAACTTTTCTTTACAAAACTATGTTCTAATTCATACAGACCTTCCAAATAAAAAAATTGATATGCAGTGGAATACTGACTTTTGTAGTGAGATGCTTTCTTGGAAAATTACTAATAGAAAAGAGAATATGTCATGTTTTCATCACTCCTAATATTACTTCCGGACATAATTTCAGTTGTAGCTATACGTTACATGTACGATGTAGGAAATATTTTATTATTTTGTAGGTTTAAATCCTCTAATGAAGACCAATTGTGACCAATCTCTTTGAAAACAGAAGGGAAGCACATGGCCTATATTCTGATATTTATTTATATATATATGTATTTATATACATTCTATACATTTCTATATAGTCTTCTTCTCTATATTTTGTTGTTGGATTTGTTTGGTTTGGTTGATTTTTGGTTTTTTTTTAGTTTGTGGTGGTGGTTTTTTTTAACTAACAACTAATAAAAGTGAAGGCCCCTTTTATGTTTTCAATTGCTATTATAATCAGGTTCTGAAAAGTACTAGATATGTTAGCTTATCAGAGCAGTGTCCCCCTATATTACTATTATAAAGCAACACATGAAACCTAAGAATTTAGGAGTGCTAGTCAGTAGGGTGGCTGAGATTAAAAATTAGTAGTCTTCCTCAGTTAAGTTATTTTAGAAGGCAATGGCTTTTCATATGCAAAGAAACTGTAATTTTGTACCTGCTTTATGAAAGAGAAGAATTTTTATCTAGCGTTGCACCATTAGCTTTCATAGGCTGCAGAGACAAGAATGATTACTAATCGTAAACCTACTGTTGAAATGTTTATCTACTTATCAATAATTTCACTGTAAAAAGGATGTGCCTTTCTATCACACTTGATCAGCTTATTTTAGTAAATAGGGTATATGAGTTGATATCAAGAGACCTGATTCCTATTCTTAGCTTTATTACGGACCTGCTGTCTGACCTTCAGCGAATTACTGCCCTTAGGCACTCGTGCCCCACTTGTGATTTGTCTGTAAAGCAATGTAGGGCAGAAAAAGTTACTTTTTATAGTATTTAGATTATGCCTTTCACATAAGGGCCTCAATATCAATGTCAGTGTTTCAATCCTCTGGGCACTACTGTTGCACAAATAAATAATAGACTGTAATAATAATAATAATTGAATTTTAGATAATGAAGCAGAATATCTGAGCTGTTAATTTTTAGCAATGACCGATAATGGAGCCTTTATCGTGCTTTTACTGTGTGTATTAGAAATAGTTCTATTCTACTTGTTTATCTGCAAACCTTGATTACAGGAAAAACAAAATCAGGAATTAATAGCTTTAATCTCTAAGGCTTGGAAATAATAATACATTTATCAATGGAATAAGTTGTCCCATTGATGACTGCTGCGTTTGTCCAATTAGGTTTTGCTAATCTTTTTAAAAAAATATAAACTTTGCTTATCTTAAACCATAGACTAGACAACCTTAGCTGTAGTTATAACTGCTTCTTTTTCTCAGCTTTGTGAAACACAAACTAATTTAAAGAGATTAAAACTCAGAATATATTTTCAGCGTACAGTAAATGTTTTCTTGTGTGTTTTCAACAGAGTATCTTGAAAAACCTTGAACTTATAGCAAGTGCTTGTTTTAAACATGAGAGGATTGCTTGGTAAGTCTAATGCAATGATAGTAACAGGAAGCAGTATTTCCTTGTATTTCCATGGTATTTCCTTAGTAACAAATATGAATAGACTTTTTATGGTTTACAAGTTAAGGTGACTTCTTTAAGGATTTGTCACAATTAAGTTCCAACTCTATTTTTCCAGGATCTGTATGTTTGAGTGTTACTACAAGTAATGCTGTTTCCCATATAGTAGAATACCACTGATTCAGTCACAGTTACAAAAATATATTTAGTTCTACGGACATATAATAACGTAGAATTATACTCTTCTTAAACTCCATGTCTGTCCTCTTTCCTCTTTATTCTACTGCATAGTCAATACTGCCTGCATCAAATTATTCATAAAAAAATTCCTTAGAAATTGGTGGGGGGACTGAAATTCCTCATTTACTCCAAGGTGCTCTGATGTGTATTGTCTCTCTCTCCAGGATGTCATTAGACGTCTTCTGCATGAGCACACCAACACTGTGAAGTCTTTCGTCACTTTATTATCGATGTTCTTCAGTGAGAGCAGGGGGAAATAACAACATACTAAATAGAGCGCAGTGGTAAAGAGTCTAAGTCTGTGCTACCTGTCACTTAAGTGACAGAAAACTTCTGGTGAATGTAGTTAAAGTACAAAACCTATGCAATGCAAAGAAAAGGTTATGCTACTAGTTGTCATTCATGAACAAGGTGATCTTAATAGGCAGCTGAGAATGCTGTATCATTTTAAATTCCATGTTGATAAAAAGTGAATAAAAAACAGCAGAAAAGCAAGAGAAACGGCTTTAAAAAAATATTACATAACTAGCTCCTAGTGCTGAATTGTTACTGATGCAGTCAGAAGGTTTATCTGAAACAGTGGTGGTTTGCTGATGCAAGTAAAAGTTATGCAATTGCATCCTGAGTCACAGGCCTGAAACACTGAAAACTCCAGTAAAGTTTGGAAGTTAAGACCAATGTTCTGGGTAGCAGAGGTGAAGAAAGAAGAGATAAAGATGAAAGCTCATAATGTAGTGTTGCATGAACAGTAAGCAATTCATAAACATAATGGGTTTTTAAGAAAAAGCTACCTAGAAAGTCATGACAATGTCAGGATAGTGCATCCAGGAACCAATGCAACTAAAAGTGACAGATGCAAGAGTTAAACTGTGTTAGCCACCTGAAGCTGTCTGAAAAGAAATTACAATTCTTACAATGTACCATCAACCTTCAATGGAAGAGACGTCAGTTTGTTACTCTAAAAGGATTAAATGGAGCTACAGATCTTTTTAATATGTATTATTTAATGGCAGTAATATATTTTAGTTAAGGATAATAATGTGAAAGTCCTGAAAGGTTGTCATGTGCTAAAAGTCAATTTGGATTTAAAAGCTTATTACTTTTTACTTTTTTTTTTTCCTGAAGGGTTATCCTTAAGAAATTTTGACCAAAACTTAGTAGTACACTAACTTCATCATTGTCTTAATTTATTTTTGTTTAAGAACATTTAAAGTTAATAACATGAGGAGAACATGAGGAGAGGGAAAAACAAAGTGAAAAGAGAAGTCTCTCCTACTAATAATTACACAGTTCTGTAAACCACAATCAGGAAAATTGATATTGTGAGAGAGAAAACTGTAAGTATAAATGTATGGTGTTGAATAACTATGAAAACCAGAACTATTCCAAGGGAATTTATACCAAACTACTAAGTAAATATCAGTGGGTCATCCTTCCAGTCTGAAGCCTTGTGTTGTGCATATTCTGGTTTGGGTTTTTTTTCCTTTTTTTTTTTTTAATTTTCTTGTTTTCTCTTTGGCTTTTATGGGTTGGGAGTCCCCTATGGTGGGATATGTTTATGTCATGATAAACCTTCAAGATTTCCTTCGGGCAGAAATTTTCTCTAAATGACATAGAGGCATAGTGTCAGTCTTAACATGCATTTGACAAAGCATCAACTTTTCATTTTGCATGACTGGTTATTAGTCTCTGAAAATCATCACTTATTAGGTGAAATCCAACAATAACATTTTCAATCAATTCTGCAAACTGTAATGGCTTCTCTTATATCTGTACACGCCTGTTACAAAATGTAGTTTACAGAGAGTAAGCAAAACAGAACTTGTGGACTATTTCCATAAACACTTTTGGATCTCTTCCAGAGGTCCAATTTATTTAATTTCAAGGCATGTTTGAGGTTCTCTTATTGCAGGAATTCCTTAGCATCCCTTAACAGCTATTCTAAGAAAGGAGTTGGACACCCTGTCCAACAACCTATGATGCATGATAAAATTTTTCTGTGGGTAGTGTCAAAGGGAGAGGAAGCTTTGGGAGATTTTCTTGGCTAACAGCATTTTCCCGGTGCCTAGTGTTTTGTCTCTACTCCATTTGAAGGCTGGAAACACTGGTGTCTTGTAGGAAATTTGTATAAAGTCCACAAAATCTTAGTAATTTTTTAGTTTCGGGTAGGGGCGGTGCATAGGAGAAAGGCAGTAAGCAGGTTTATGTGCAGTTACTATTTAGCAGGTATTGATTAAGTTTATTTTGAAAGGAGTTGGCATACTGATGTAGTTGAAGATACTTTCAATAGTGAAGATGGCTTTGAAGTACTGTTCAGCTGATAGCAGTAATAATGAGTAATTATTGCAAGGTAAATAAATCAATGAAGAAAATAGTTGTAAGTATAAACTTCAAAACTAGGCAAGAAGCAGTTCATCCCTGAGTATTAGTTTCATGAAGCATGAATTCTCAAGTTGAGCAGAATAATGTATTTTCATTTTAATTGTTAGTCTGGCCTTGAAAAGGTTTCTGACTTTTCTTGAAAATCTGTAGGGCATTCTTAGCCAAATAACCTTTTTTTTTTTTTTTTCCTTGTTCATAGGCAAACATACAATTATTTTACCTTCTCCTGGTAACAGGTTTTGGAGTATGTTGGGAGCACCTCATGTGGAGGAAATTTTAGGAAATACTTTACAAAAAATTAATCTTTAACTATGGAACTTTAATAATTTGAAAGCATGTAGGCTTTCAGTACTGACTACATATGCAGCTGACTGAGCAAATGTGTATATTACACTTGGCAAAAGTATCTCAAAATATAAGCAAAATTTAATGAGTAAATATTGTTCATGTCATATAGACTGACAGTACATATTAGTAAGTCTGTTAATATCTAATTAACAATAAATAACAATGTGTAAGGGGTTTTGCTCTCCTCTTCTAGTTATTTGGAAGAAGAGTGCAGAGAGGAAAAGCTTTTATTCGAAAAAACTTGACTGTTTTTCCTATACTCTAAGATGACTGCTCTTATTTTTATTTGGTTGATTTTGTGGTTTTTGGTTTTGGGGTTGGCTTTTTTTTTTTTTTTTGGTGAGAGGAGGGATTGATTTCTCAAGTGAAAGGAGAGGTATGTTGATTGAAATTACTTAGGTAGTAGCAGTGTTACTCTTTTGACTCAGCAGGTTTGTGAGCACCCAGCACTTAATCTGTTATCACAATAGTGTCATTCTTCTCCTGTTTTCAGACGTGCATTTCTTTGGATATGCATTAGTTGTACTTTCTTACAAAGCGTATCAAGGAAGAGATCTTGCTGAAGCTTTACCCAAACCCACGTCCTCTCTCTCTGTGTGACTGATTGTACATAATCTCTGGTGCTGGCATGAAGAAGGAGGGGGTCATGTGGTGACAGTCTGTCTTAAACTTACTACAGGGGAAAAAGGAAAGGAATAGATGCTCCTTGTTGTCATCTCTAATTCGCTAAGCTAGCCAACTTGACAATACGTTCCATGTATGGAGCTGGCAAAAAAATTTCCAGATATATTTCCAATGCTGTATGCTGTGATGTATTTTATCTGAACTGTGGTAGGCAGGAACTTTCAAGATATGTTAGTGTGTTGTAGCTGCTGGTGCATGCTCATGTGTAGTACTATGCTCCTCCTTTCTCTACGTGCTGCTGTGCTGAGAGCTGGGACCTCAGTGCACAGCAGGGTCATGCCTGATTCTGGCTGAGTCTTACGGAGCACGTTGTGACTATGGCTTGAAACCAGGTATGGGCTGTTGACTACAGCCTGCAGGCAGCCATAGCTAAGCTGTGTTGTTGGGGTGGTTTCCTAATGGTGTGATGCTCATGAGCTTCCCTGGTGGCTCTGCTCAATTACAGTAAAGGGTTTGGCAATCTGCGGTAAAGAAGCAGTTTTACTTTCCTGGATATCTCTTTACTTGGGATTGGAGCTCTAGTGGAGAAATCTAAGTAGAATTTCAGACCTATATTATTAATTGACTTATTTGAATTGATAATTTTTCATGTTGATAACTTTGAAAACAGAATATGGGCATTTGGCAGTGCCAAAAAATTTTGAGAACTAAAGGAACTTGCTGGCTTAATGAAAATTGTACTCTTCACACTAACTATATGAATACACACAACTATACGAATACCACCATCTAGATAATAATTCCCAGATAAAAAATATTTGTTTAGAGATAGGGTTTCATTTAGATTTCATTAGTTTTATTAACAGTTCACAGTCAAAAGTTTCTAAAGTTAAATTGTTTTTTCTGAAGTTTCTTAGCTACTGAGAGTCAGCCCATGAGCACTGAAACATATGCAGAACTTTGGACTGATGCTGTCACACAAGCAAAGTATTAGTGAGAGATTTTAGTCTTCTCTTATTTCAAACTGAAACCAATGTTGTTAAAAACCCTTTCTAATCGTTCAGAAACCTGTAAAGCTACAATTAGTAGTAAGAGCTGTGTATCTATTACACATAATACAGTAAAGATTCATTTTCCTCCTCCATTATCTGTCAGCTCAAATTAACAGCCTGTTAGTTTATCTATGATAAATGCACTATATTTAATGCAATGGGACAGTCTCTTAATTTGAGCACCTAGCATGGTGTCAGCCTAAATCTCCTTCAGCTGATTTAATTAGCAAAGCTCCATGTTAATCAATTTGCAATTAAACTTTCAGACTTGTGCTAGGATAAAAGAATCCCTTCACAAAACAAAAAATTAGAATTAGGCCAGTGATAAAAGTAATTTACAGAGGGTTTTTTTTAGTAAATATGTGAAACAGTTGATGAATTATTCAACACTAGGTGTCTGTAACAGATTTACAGATTTTAATGAGCTTTCCTAATTTGACTTCCCATACTAAACTGTACTATTTCTTGCATATTTATTAATTGAAAAGGGTTCATTAACAAAATATAGTCATTGATATATTATCTACTACTAATAATGGCACCATCGTTCTATATTTGATGATTTATTACCTTAATGATGCAGAAAAGCTTTTTTTTTTCCTCCTGTGGGCTGAAATTATTTAATTAGTTTCCTCATTTCTTTGTGAGGAGTAAAAATGTAGTATTTTGACTCTTATCTTCGAAGTTCTCATATGGATGTGTTTAGTGTTCAGTAATATGACAGTTGTAGATGATTTCTCTTGGTTGCTGCTCTTTCAGCTTGAAGGTACCAAGTTCTTCTTATTGCTTATTGAGTGATCAATTTATGACAGAAAAGAAGTCCTTTACTGGGATGCTACTTCCCCAGCATAGCAGAAGCCCCATTTTCTCAAAACCCAGCTTGACTTTTCAGTACAGTGCTCTGGGCCCTTATTGTAGTATATAATAACTCTGGACTACAAAGCAGAAATTCACAAAGTGGACATTATTCAGCATTATTGGGGTTTTATTCTGCTCCAGGAAAATTCCCTGTCAGACCAGAAATGGTATTTGCTGCCTTACTGTGTTTTTTTCCTCTCTGTTCCACTCTCTTTCCCTCCATAGGGTGGGGTTTTGTTGCTTTGGGAAGTTTTTTTGCTAACACTTCAGTGACTTGAATCTCTCTTGGCTGAAGTGTCAAAAGAAACTCATTACATTGCTTTTGTAGGATCCTTTTGCCTTTCAGGCATATGGTGTATAAGTCATATGTTCACATTAGAGATACTTTACATTTTAAAATGGACATTTCCTAATGTTGGACTGGTTACTGTTACTCTAATCTTAAAGTAAATCTGTACTTTGAAGCTTCTAACAGTTTCACTAGAGCTAAATTGAGAAATTTGATCCTGCTACGACCTCTGAAAGAAGATGAACTGCTAAGTCTTTTTCTTGCATGGAATTGTAGTTACTCATGGAAAAATGAAATATCAAACTTATTTTAGTAACACAGTTTAGCTTTTCCAATATCCACTTTGATGTTGCGGTTTAACTGAACATCTGAAATGGAAACGCCCATATATTATTCCATAAACTTGGCTCAGTAAGTTGGATTTTTCTAAACACTCTATGTGCTTGTAAATGATGGGAAAGGAGATATGTCAAAGAAAATAACTCATAGAAAATAATATGAAGAGATGGGAGCCCATTTCCTCTGCCTGTTCCATATCCTCTATCTGATATAGCCTGTTCTTTTTCAGCATATGTTTCTCTAACATTAGGGCAGTCATAATTACTAGGACATGCTACACAGGAGATGTGAATTAAGGCAAGTTTGCTGCTTGTAAAGGGCCCTGACACTTGGAAAGAGCACAACTAAATATGTCATAACCTGAGATGTTCTGACAGATTAAGCATATGCTCATTATTATTTTGCTGAACTGAGATTTAGTGTGATCTGTTTAATTGGTGATTTGAACATAAGTTAGTTTACAGTCAGAGATAAATCCACTCTAGTTTAAAAGCTGCATGTACACATGTATGATAAAAGATCTTTAATTCCCATAAGGGATGACTGTCTGTATTTATCTGAAATGTGAAGTAGGCTAAGTGTATACAGGTGTGGAAAAAAAAGGACAAATTGTACTTGCTCAGGTTTCAAGCTAGGAGCTTACTTGTGAATCAAAATCAAATTAATACTTATTCCTACAATTTCCTGTCATCTCACATTTCACTGCCTCACTCAGACAAACAGAAGATTTCCTCATTGGTTTTACATGGTTGGATTTGAAGAGGAATAGTAGCCTGCTTAAAGGCTACTTTAAATTCTTAAAAATTCAGACCAGTATCTTTATGTATTGAATCATTATCTGAAGTTATTGTTCCTTCTTATAAACATCTTAAAGCTAGTAGGGTCGTTTAAATTCTTTATCCCATTTGTATGGCATTAGGTTACATGTCATCTTTATTGAACAGCTATCTTCAAGCTTTATTGTAAAATACCCATAATTTCCTCAAGTTTTTGTTTGTTTTTAAACTAAGATCCAAACAACTATAACATTCTCATCAATGCCACTTGCTTCGTTCTATTCCCAGATTGTGCCTGAAGTTCAAGAAGTTTTGTTCATTAGAATTACAGCCACTTCTGAAATACTCCCAAATCAGTCCTAATTCTGGTCTGTGAAGAGAAGTTATGTATACACAGAATTATTTGCATAATTTCTTTATATGTTAAATGGACACTAACAGTCCTGGTGCTACATTAACAATGCTCAGACTGTGATGCTTTATTAGTCTGAGCACTTTTCTTTCTAGGAAGTGTCTATCTGCCCATTCTAAAAGGTCCTGGAAAGTTATGACTTTCTATTTTCTTTATGTTGTCCATCTTTTGCTATTTGTGTGATGGTTTATTTTAACCATGTGGGTATTATTCCCAGACGACATGGCATCTTCAGGGTAAGGATTAGAATAATTAACTGTGACTAAGAAATGACACAATTTTCTATATAAATTTTGAAATAAGTTAAATAGTGTTTCATTTCAAAAATATTTGTACCTGTAGCCTTCAGATGTACAGTTGTTTAGAAGAAATGATACACGCTTTATTGAGCGATTAAACATACTATCATCAAGCAGAGAATTAACAAAATCCCCAAATGGTATAATGAAAACATGTCTACCTTTCTTCAGCCAAATATACACTACTGTTCCTTTTGTTGAAATAGTGTACTCTAGATATCAAGAACCCTGAGACATTTTTGTTAATATAAGACCTTTTTCACAAGGTAGTAGTACTCTTCAAGGACACTTATGGTTTAATATTAAAAGGCTTAGGTTGTCTAAAATAATTTTTTCCAATATTCAGCATTATTATTTCATTTTAATTTTTTTTTTTTAAACTAAATGATGAATGAGACGCTACATCTTAATGCAGTCCTTCAAAAAAGGAATAGTTACTCAAGCATGCTGGGGAGTAACTGCCTTCATGTTTTCTTGAAGGTTACGGAGCAACCAACTTCACAAAAGCATACAGAAGTTAGTATTTAGGAAACGGAATACTTATCACTTGTAATGAAAGAAATCCAAAGTGAATATAACGCAGTACCTACTTCAGCAAAACTTGAAGTTCTACTGGGTGTTCTCAAGCCATAGTCAAAAACCATCTTGGACAGTATTTGAGGTAAATACATGGAGTCAAATTTTTCAGTGCAAGTAACTCAGGCGTCAGAGCCGTTTCTCTGAAATGCAAATTAATTGTCCTGTTTAGAGGGCAACATTATTTCCTTTTCCTCCATGAATTTGCTCTCACTTTCCTACTTTTTATTCATTTGCACATATCAGACGAAAATGAAAGCAAAGCTCTGAAACCAAGAATTCCCAAAAAGTAGCATTTTCCTGAGACTAAAAACGTTAACTACTGAGTAAACTTCTGAAGTTCACAGGTATGGAAAAAGAAAATAGGAAAAATAAATGCCTGGGGAATCAGAAAGTGACTAGCTCTTACATAACAAAAACGAAACATGTTCAGTTGTGTGAGTGGTTGTGGCCTGACTGTATAAAATTTGCATTGAGTGCAGAGAGGGCATAGGGAACTTCCAGTCCCCTCTTTGTTCTCTTCAGAATTCAGAGCACATGCTGAGGCATCTCTTATTTCTAATGCTCTTTAGATAGTAACTATATAGGAGAATCCTGTGGATTTGCTTCAAGTCATCACAGTTTGCTGGTTAAAATATTATAATTTTTTTTGCCTACACTGTGTATTACTCAGACAAGAAAATGGTACAATTTAGTCACCACTGCCACCTTTTCCTGTGCAGTTTAGGTTTCTCAGAGTCAGTTTTTCAGAAGAGCTCAGACAGAGCTATCTCTTTGTTCCGTAATACTCAGTATGCAGCAGCTACAGTTACAGAGGAAGAAATCCACTGGATGCTGACAACTAACCGGGGTAGGGGAGGAGGGGAAGCTGGGAAGGAACATCCCAAATATTGATTCTGAGACTCATCTTGCAGTGGGTAGGAAGGTAGGCTTTCTCCTGTAGTAGATTTGCATGCTGAACTAAAAGCATTGACAATATTCTGTTGTTTATTCCCTTAATAAACATGACAGTGCTTTTAAATTCTTTAGCTCTTCACTCTTAAACAGGTTCTTTTCTAAGCTACAAAAAAAAAAAAAAGGAATTAAAAAAAAAAAAAGGCCTGTCTAGTAATATGTATCGCACGTCACTGAAATTGCTTCAGTAGCTAGAAGATAACGGCTGGAGATGCCATAAGTAACTTTTTTGGCTATTTATCTGTCATGCTCATAATATGTACAAGAAAGGGAAGCAATGAACTAGGAAGCTCTGGTACATTCCCTTTTTCACTGAATCAATGAGAAGTGTGCCTCAGAGTGTTGTGCATACGCTGACATACGTCAGTCACTATTAGAATAGTTTGATAGGGTTGCTTCTATATGTAGTAATAATGCTTTGTCTTGGTAATAATGTTTTTATCTTACTTCTTAAAGCAATGACCAGAGCAAAGTCAGAATAAAGTCCCATTTGTACTAACTACTGTGCAAACACAAAGTTGTAGCTGCTTCATTTGTCTACATTCAGAAGAGAAATGACAGAAATGAGGAAAAGTATAGCAGCTAGCAGGATGGTAATATCGTGCCATAAATCAATTCTGCTGCTTTCTTGGAAGAGGGGGGGGGGATAATTTACTTAANNNATAATTTACTTAAGTGATACAAGAAGTCAAAGAGACAATGAAATGAAGAAGGTAAGAGAGGTAAAAATTATTTTAGAAATCTAGGGATGCTTTATCTGTGCTTTTATACAAATTATTCTAGATAACAGCGGAGAGCTCGTAGAACTATTCATGCAAAAGAAAGGTGCCAGAGTTCTAATGAAGCGTTTAAGAATTTTTAATAAGTCCAGGAAAATTTATGACATTACTGGAATGTCTTTTCTGTATAAAAGAATTATCTGTATTCTTTTAAGTCTGAACCCTGATGCTTGTGTTTAAGAAAAAAAAAAAGAAACAAAAAAACCCCAAACAAACCACAACACATAACAAAAGGCAAGAAGTGACAAATGCTAATAATATCTTTCTCTCACTTTGCTTTTAATTTTTTTCTCAGATATTAGAAAAAGGAGAAGGGAACTGATGAAATGATTCTGAATTGAAGAAATGCTCAGTTGTATGAAGCTGTATTGAGGCAGTAAGAATATCCTAGAAAAAGCAGTTAGCACGGTACTGCTTAGGTGTTGATTGGCAAAAGTGCTGAGAGTAACGCAATCTTCCTGATCATGTGTTTGTATCTGCTAGGTAGGACCACATTGCAATTACCAGCGGTGGTCATACAGCTGAACAAACACTTAGATGGAAAGTTTTGGCTATTATGTTTTATTGAGACAGAAAATAATTTTACTCTCCTGAATTGCATCCCAGTAACATCTCTGCCATTTTTTCCCTCCTTTCTTAAAACTGTGAGCTAGAATGTGTCCACAAAACAGTCATCTGTATTTTTTTAATGAACTTGGGGAGAAACATTTATACCACCAGTTATCCACTCAACTGTGATATGGTCAGTTTATCTGCTCAGCTATTGATTGGTGTTCATCTAAACCAGAAGACCACTCTCTGGTCCCCTTGGTGCTATGATATTAATCTCCTTTTGCAACAGCTGTGGTCAGTTATACCCTGTACTCTGAGCTTCATGGGTGCATCACCCTTGCCCATCTCTGGTCCTTCGCTCATTGTAGGGATTTGTTGGCCAGTCTAGGTCAAGAACTATGTTCAACTTTTATACCTTATGAACATGAAGTAGTATGTGTTTGTGTTATCCTCTGCTTGTATGGTTTAGCTACAGTAGTTTAATGAATGCTAATAATTGAGGAAGTTGATTCCATATTTTATACGGTGTTTCTGTTGCTGTTCTCTAGCAGAAAAAGGAAATTCTGCTCTCATTTATATGGCTGGTAATAAAGGTAAGGTCGAGCTCTGTTGGTAAAATTTGATTTGAAATTTCCCTAGACTCTAACTTCTTATTTAAATGAATCAAGCCATGAAAAGTGCAACCCTTGCTCCTCTAAATTATATTAATGTAACTGAAGAAAAGGCATTAATTTTCTCAAAATGTTTTAAAACCGATCTTCCTTTGTACTTTATACACTTTTACTGTATTTTAATTATTCATTATTACTGTTTTAAGTTCACTTATAATTTTCAAAATGACATTGGTATTGTGTAATTGCATTACTTTTCCATCTCTCTGAAGAAGGTTATACTTAAATGTAAATACAATTTTTCTAAACAGTTTAGGAAAAAAGTTCCTTAAATATTTCAATGAAATGTAGAGTAGAGTGTAAACTTAAGTTTGAAACACTCTGACACAGTATTCAGTTTTTTTCACCTGTGGTAAATGGCACTGGGAAAACATTAAAGGAGCCACCTGGAGTTGTAGATTTCATGGTGCAAAGTGTTTTAGGAGATCTTTGTGCAGAATAAAGTTGACCATCCAAGTGGCTTCTGCAGATGAAAAGACTCCGGATCTCTTGGAGTTTCATGTGTTTTGGGGGACTTCACTAGTAGATCAACACTTCTGAGCACATTATCCCATTCTTATTCCTTTGTATACTATTGACTACCCTTACACAATATCAGAATTAATAAAATTTTTGTCTGCATTTTACTTGAATAGCTTAGTAACATTAATAGAAACATGTTATTTTAAAGTAAAGGATAGGTGCAAGTTACCTGTTCTCTAGAGCTTGGTATTTTTCAAATGTTCTATTTAGTGTCTTTATTGATGACCTGGACAAGGGGATTGAGTACACCTTCAGTAAGTTTGTAGATGACACCAAGTTGGGCAGGAATGTTAACGTGATGAGGGTAGGAAGGCTCTACAGAAGAGTCTGGACAGGCTGAATCAATGGGCTGAGGCCAATGGGATGAAGTTCCACAAGGGCAAGTGCTGGGTCTTGCCCTTGGGTCACAACAACCCAATGCAGCACTACAGGCTTGGGGAAAAGTGACTGAAAGGCAGCCTGGCAGAAAAAGACCATGGGATGTTGGTTGACAGCTAGCTGAATATGAACCACCAATGAGCCCAGGTTTCCAGTAGCCTTCTGAAAAGAAGTTGTAGCAAGGTAGGGGTCAGTCTCTTCTCCCAAGTAAGAATTGATAGAACGAGAAAATGGCCTCAAGTTGCCTCGGGAGAGGTGTAGAATGGATATTAGGAATAATTTCTTCACTGAAAGGGTTATCAAACCTTGGAACAGGTGCTGCAGGGAAGTGGTTGACTCACCATCCCTGGAGGGGACATATAGATGTGCTGCTTACGGACATGGTTTAGCAGTGGCATTGTTAGATTAACAGTTGGAGTTGGTGAACTTAAAGGTCTTTTCCAACCTAAATCATTCTATGATTCTATTGTTAATAAAGCAATTGCTAGAGAACAGCAAGTTGCTCAGGTAGTATGCCTATAGAGACATCTTCAGGGTTTGTTCCCTGTTGTTGTTTTTTTCCTGGTCTTTTTTTAAAAACACATTTACAGGAAGATTTGACATTTTTTAGTCATTCCTGCATTGCCCTTAATTGTTTCTTGTTTCATTTGGGGTCACTTACATTTATATCATCATAATCATTTTTGGTAGGCAACCAAAAAATAGGGTGTAATTTGTAGAGAGAACAGTGCTGCACATTCCTACCTGGAAGAAAGAATTATCTTTAGTACTTTCAGGTGGTTCAGGACCTTTTCTCCTTTTCTGAGCTGCTTTTCTTCTGTGCTTTTTCTCGTTTATGTTTTTGTTGTTTTGATTTTTTTTTTTCACACAATTTAGCTATGGCAGAAATTAGCCAACTAAAAAAGTTTGCTATACATGCCTATTTCCATTGTAATTAGCTGCGTATATGAATAACTTCAATGCCTAACTTCATGGCTTATACAGTAGCTTTTCTTCTCTCATTCTCTCTGTAGTCTTCCTACTGTTCTGTTACCTCTCAGTCTTTTCGCCAGTAAAAACTGCTTTACTTCTCCAGTGACATGTAGGTTGTGTTACCCACTTATACTTACTATGTCTGCGTGCTTGGCACCAGGGATCTATACTTTTGGCATACCTGCATACCACATGTTCTCTGTGCAGGTACTTGTGAGAACATTGTTACTGGTTTACAGAAAGGTACCGAAAGGTACCTGACTGGGCACCAAGCTCATAGATCAAAAGGCTCAGAAGATCCTATTCCAGAGCAATATAATCAAACCGCTGTTTCTTTTATAAAGTAGGTGATATCTGGCGTGTATATATTTGCATATCGATTTTTATAGGAAACATTATTAAGGGGTGGGGGGGAAAATAGATGTCTGACTTTGAAAGTAGGAGGCATTTCAATGTTCTCGGTATTTTTATTCATATCAATCAAATACAAATCATCTAAATCTGAAAATTTGCCAGAAACTGCATACAAGAGTAATTAAGTGCGAGAGAATGAGAAAAATCAAATATCCCTTCCTCACTGTGTTCATTTGAGTCTAAAACTCTGATGACCATTCATAATTTACATCAAAAAGTGTGCTTAAAACCTAATATTTGCATACACGGGGCAGATCAGTATTTCTGTTTTAGCTTTGTCACCATTTCTGGAGTGAAAATAAATCAAACTAGATGAATTACATGGCTGTGTTTGGGAAGATAATGGAACAGATCCTCCTAGAAGCCATGCTAAGGCACATGGCAGATGGGTAGGTGATTCAAGACAGCCAGCATGGCTTAACCAAGGGTCAGCCTAATGGTCTTCTACGATGCAGTGACTACATCAGGGGACAAGGAAAGAACTATGGATGTCATCTATCTGTATTTCTGTAAGGCTTTTGACACAGTCTTCTACAACACCCTTCTCTCTAAATTGGAGAGGAAAATTTGATAGGTAGACTGTTTGGTGAATGAGGAGCTGGTTGGATTTTCACATCTAGAGGGTAGTGGTCAAGGACTCAGTGTCCTACCAGATATTGATGACTAGTGGTATCCCTCAGTGGTCTGTAGTGGGACCAGTGCTGTTTTAATATATTCATCAGTGCCACAGTGGGATTGAGGGCACTCTCAGCCAGTTTGCAGATGACACCAAGCTAAGTGGTGCAGTCAAGATGCCTGAGGGGGATGAGTTTCTACCCAGTAGAACCTGGAACAAGCCTGAAAAGTAGGCCTATGTGAACCTTATGAGGTTCAGCAAGGCCAAGTGCAAGGTCCTACCATAGGTCAGGGCAACCCCAGGTGTCAATACAGGCTGGAGGATGAAGGGATTGAGAGCAGCCCTGAGGAGAAGGACTTGAAGATACTGGTGGAGGAAAATCTGGACATTAAAAAGCTGCCAGTGTGCACTTGCAGTGCAGAAAGCCAACAGTATCCTGGGCTGCATCAAATAAATCATGCCCAGTTGGGCGAGGAAGGTCATTCTGCCCCTCTACTGTACCCTGGTGATACCCTACTTGGAGTACTGTCTCCAGCTCTGGAGCCCGGAGCACAGGAAAGGCATGGACCTGCTGGAATGGGTCCAACGGAGGCCCACAAAAATGAGAGGGAGGGAACACCTCTCCTGTGAGGACAAGCTGAGAGAGTTGGGGTTGTTCAGCCTGGAGAGGGGAAGGCTCCGGAGAGAACTTATTGCTGCCTTCCACTCCTTAAATGGCTCTTATAAGACAGATGGGGACAAACATTTTAGCAGGGCCTATTGTGATATGACAAGGGGTAATGGCTTTAAACTAAAAGAGGGTAGTAGTAGATACAAGGAAGAAATCTTTTACGCTGAGGGTGGTGAAACACTGCCCAGGCTACCTAGAGATTTGGTAGATGCACCATTCCTGGAAACATTCAAGGTCAAGTGGGATGGGGCTCTGAGCAACCTGATCTAGCTGAAAATGTCCCTGCTCATTGCATGGGAGTTGGACTAAACGACTTTTAAAGGTCCCTTTTAACCCAAACTATTCTATGATTCTATAAAAAGCTGTAATGAAATATTGAATCAGAAATGCCAAAAAATTTACTTCGGTATTTTTGATCAACATGTTAAACTCAACTGAATGAAGCTATTCATTTAATATATGTGGCTTCCTTGCTTTGATACCTTTGGAAATGAGGTTTGGGGTTTTTCTTGTAAGTATTATGCTGTTAATTCATTCAGCTACTCACCCAAAATTATTAATTCTGGGATAGCTGAGAGCAGCAGAATGAATGAGATATCTCATTTTATCTGTTAATGCTGGTATTGCACTTTAGCTGTTGTTTTTTAGAGGAGACTGCAGTTATTGTTTAGTTTCAAATTAATTGGAGAAAAGTGGCCATCATCTATAGCAACTCTGCTGCTGTGCGTTGCTCCAAGGCCCTGCTTGAATAAATTTTATATGAAAAGGAGGGAAAAAAAAAGACAAAGAATAGCAAAAACTACTCTATAGGTCATATATAAGGTTGATAGCTCATATGTTGGAAGAAAGGCAATGCTGCTATACTTTATTATTCTTTCTGTGTTTCTACTCTGAGATAAAACAGTAGTTATGAGCTTCTCAGACAAGAAATTTTAATTTAAGATCTTATCTAGATGATAGATTATTGTAATAATCTTGGGGTTTTAGCACTTTTTTATGGTGGTACGTTATGGTCCTTTGTATGATGCAATGAGATGAGAATACCATGGAGAAAAAGCATCTATATCTTGAATTACTGCAAAAATTTTGATCTTGGATTTTATCTTCCTGAGTGTTGAGATTTTTTTTTTTTTTTGGTGGTGTCTATTTTTCTTGTATTCCCTTGATGAAAAATAAGGAAGAATTCAAGACAAGTTTAACCTGTGGAAGGAAGAAGGAAAGACTTTGTTGTGTCTATGACTAATGGGCTTTATGTAACAATATTGGCCACAACCCTTGGGCTTTGTGTCAGCTCAAAGTAAATGTAAGTACAGGCTGATTAAAAATTGGGGAAATTCTCCTTCTACAGGTGTATAACTGATTATACAAGGTAGATAACAAGGAGATTGTCTTCCTTCTTATTTATTTCCTAGTGATTCACTGAGACCTTTTCAGTAACCATATCTGTTTCCAGTACAGCATGGCAGATCTGCAGAAGAGGTATGTATCTGCAAAAGACACGTGAACCATTTTAAACCTGTACTCAAGGAACTTTTTCTGAGTCTCTTCAGAAGATTAAATGAACCGTGCTATTAATTCCTATCATTTGGCTTTGAAAAGTATGGGCAATAATGTCTTCTATTAAAGTTCACATTTAGGCTATATACCTTCAAAGTGGGAGAAAATTATTATAAACCAAAAACCTTTTATGAAGCATTTAAGCAAACTTAAAATGTCTCCCAAATCTCAGTGATATGTGAAAACAAATTCATTATGAGTCTGTTTATTTCCAGCGTTTGCTGGTTTATTCTATTCTGTGGAATAGTTCCTTGAAAGCAAGCTTAGAGATGTGAGTGTTCACTGAGAGTGGTAATAAAAATACATCATTAATGAATACTTTCAAAGCCTTCCATTTTATTCAGAAGCATGGATTTCTTGGTTTACTTTCTTAATTCTAGCTTTCTATCTTGTGTATCTTCTGGAATGATTAAATGTTGAAGACAGCTGTTTGTGAGATTAACTCTATTTTGTAGTCATAAACCCAACACTTTTAAAGTTCTGAGTTATTTAATGACTAAAATCTGTTAAGGGGACTTGCAATTTTTTCCACTGTAGTTGATCTGTTATTGTTTCTCATTTCTACTGCAAATTCTTAGAAATGCTTATCAACAAGATGAACCGGATGAAATATTTTCTTCAATCAGGCATTATCTTCAAATTTATACATAAATGAGAGATATATATTTGCATAAGAAAATAGGTTTCAGCTCCCCAAAAAACACAAGACCACCTCAAATTTTTCCTCTAGAATGGAGGACAATGTCTGTGTCTGTATTTTTACTCTTCTGCAGTGCTCTTTGGCGGCATTGTACTGCTCAGTCTGTGGTGGTACCATATCTGTATTAACTCATTAGCTGTCTTTTAAAGGGCCATCCTAACCAGAGTTAAGGTTGAATTTTTACAGCTTCTCAAAACTAAAGATGTCTGGTTTTATGGAGATGAATTCTGCACTTATTTCTGGACTCACTGTCCTTTTTAATTTACCTTTTAGTTATGGAGTGGACAAGTGCATCACAGTATTAAACTTCTACCTATTTGTGTGTCAAACGTTTGGTTCTTTCTATACTTTGACCTACATTTTGATACTGGGTCATGGATTATTTTGGCAACTATGCAGCTCATGCATATGTATGATCTAGAAATAGTTGCAAGATATTGTCGATGATGTCATTTTCTTGCACTGGAAAGAATAGCGTTTTCTTGACTTTCAGGAGTTTTATAAATATTGTTATGAAGTTTTCATATTATGATTGAATGTTAAATAACCAATTAAAACCAAAGAAACGTGGGAAGCTTTTTTATTTATTGTTTTTAAGATAATTCTGTGNTTTGTTTGTTTTTTTTTTTTGACTACAAGAAAAGTAATGAGATTTTCAATATGATCCTGAAACTAAAATACAGGACAGTATAACCACAGAAGTTATGACTGTAGTTGTTTGTAAAATGTATGTAAGTATTTGTATTCCACCGTACTACTTTCTCTTGCATGTACTTCTAGATGGTGTTATTTTTAATTTCTCTTAAAATATTATGAAAATATGCAACCATTATAATTTTCTGAAGGCTATTTGTGTACATGCATCCTCATATCACAAACACAATATCCAGCTTTTAATTTAAAATGCCTTAACAAGAGCTCTACACATGGTAGGGTTTTCATTATTCTTTGTCTTGTCTTGCCATGCCATTGCTGTGCAAATAATGTGCAAGTAAATTCCTCTTTCAGCCAACAGACTTATTTTTATTAAGAATAACCCTCAATTAAAGTTCAGAATAGACATGTCACTAGAAGTGAAAACAGCTTGTCTTCTGTAGGATATTATTTTGCCCTGCTGTTATTGAAGTTCTGTCTAGACCAATATGAGAAGACTAAGATGTGTCAGAGTAGTAAATGATTGTATTATTACTTCTGAAATCATACAGTGTACAACCTGACATAAATCTAGGAGGGTTAGATACAGAGTAAGACTTTAAGTTACAGAAATTCAGAGATGTAGACATTAATCTAGATATTTTTCATGGTATGGTCACTGAGT
Source organism: Nycticryphes semicollaris (assembly GCA_013400055.1). Lineage (NCBI taxonomy): Eukaryota > Metazoa > Chordata > Aves > Charadriiformes > Rostratulidae > Nycticryphes > Nycticryphes semicollaris. The sequence goes on along the minus strand of VXBJ01001586.1, from coordinate 156,087 downwards.
AGTGCCCTGTAGGTCTTTACTGAATTGATGAGAGTAATTCCATACAGAGATCTCTTGTGTGTCTGGAGATAGCCAAATACTCAGCTTATGAGATCTCACAGTAACCGGAGCTTTGCAATTTAATGTTTGCTTTTAAATGGATGCTCAGATGAAAACAAAGAAAACTCAAACAAAAAATGCAATACTTGCATTAGTTGTCGTGTTTTGGGTTGGGCTGGCCACTAAAGTTAAGACAGATACTCTCTTTAACCTATCTCCTGTCAGAGAAGAGAGCCTCTCCCTTTAGAGGACAGGAGGAAGAATGACAGAGAACTTATGGGCTGAAAAAGAAACGAAATAATAAAATAGGAAGAAAATATAACATTAATAAAAAATAATGAAATATATGCAATACATACAAAACTGTTTCGGTTCCCAGGATGACGATCATGTCACTGGCAGGCACTGGGAAAGTCCCAGACTGGACTCAGCAATGGATTGGAATTTGATTCTGTATCCGGAGTCAGGAATGCACAGATTGGGGTCAAGGCAGAAGAACAGAGAGAGTCCTCTGCAAATGCTGGCCATTGAGGAAAGAGGGCTGACCCTTTGATCCCTCAGCTTTTATACTGAGCACGATGAAGATGGGATGGAATACTCTATTGGTCAGTTTGGGGTCACCTTCCTGTCCCTTCCTCCCTGCAGGTGTGACCCCGCTATGCTTTTCTGCTTCTGATGCTCCAACTTGGTACGTAACAAAGCTGACCTCAGTTGTTATAGCAAAAAGTATAAGCAGGAGCATCTCTGCATACCATGTCTTGGTATTCACTGTAAACTTCAGACATAATCCACAAGAAGTGACACTGTCTTAAAAATATTCCATTAATATCAGAGAATTAGTTAGAAAAGACTTAACTGAAAAGTAAAATCACTGAAAATTGGCTCTGTTGGACCTCAAACCAGGACATTAGTGATACTTTATTAAAAACTATGTCTCTGATATAAACCTGCAGCACAATACTGTTGTGATTACGTTTTCTATTTGCATGCTTAAAGAATCTACATAAAAAGCAATTTATTACCTCAGCCTGTCAAGTGCATTAAACTAGTAGGAAAACATTTTTTTAATGTACTGTCATTTTAATTCATTTAAGCATTACATATAATAAATTTTTATAGATTTTTTTTTTTTTTGCAACAAATTAATGTTTAAAAGCCAGAATCATTTAGTCATTGCTAAAGTCACAAACTTGGGAAAATTGCATTTTTTTCTTATTGTAAATTATTTTTACTACTGAAAAATCATATTTAACTTGATGACATATGTCTTTATACTTATTTTCTTTGCTGTAATTTGTTTTTAAAGCGTTGCAAAATGTGGCCAAGTGATGGTACTTCAGTAGTGCGCGTGGGGCAGTTCATGTACTTTTTAATACATGCAAGTCCGCAACAATGAAATCAAGGGGTTTATGGCTTTTTGAGAATGTCTTTCATAATGGCAAAGACATAATTCCATTCTATTCTTGAAGCTTTCTTTATACCATTACTTCTATCTTTGCTCTACAATTGACCTCTTGAACTTACTTTTATTAAAATGGGAAGAACATAATTTTAATCTTAACATAGCCTACGGAGTCACTATTCACTTATGCCTGTAACAGCTGTTGATGGAAGCCGCTCAGAGCATAACCTGATTTCCTGGTGGCGTAAATGTTTTCACTACTTTTGCATTGTACAAATAATAGCTTAGTGCCTCTGTGGAAAATGGAAGAAAGCCAATTTTGAGCCTGTTTGTACTTACATAGCACTGCCTATGCCCCCTGATGATGTTATGTCACTGTCACTGCTAATAGAACAGGACTAAGATATGTAAAATAGGAATCAAAAGTTGTAACTGCTTAGAGTACTACTTTTCATTTAGGAATTTACTCTCACAAGAGTTAACAATTGTTTCAGCAACTTTTTTTTTTTTTTTAAATGGAAAACTGTTAATTTTTTCAAAGCTTATTCATTTTCATAAGCTTATGATGGGTGAATGGAGTTAACCTTATGGGCTAATGTCACATAAAATAACCAGCTAGATTGGTGATATAATTACTTATATTTATAAGAAATAAGACTGTACCATTCTCTGGGCTTATTACATAGCAATTTTACATTGTGAGAAGCAGTTTGCATTATGTTCTCAAGCATTTTGACATATCTTTAACCCACAGTGGTAAAACCCATATAAGACATTCTACACAGGATGGCATGTATTTGGGGCCATCATAAGCTTAGCAAGATTAAAAGTTGACTGAGTGCCTGCTAAATTCAGAAAAGTAACCCACTGAACACTGGGACTGGCTAGTCTACTATATGACTTGAGGTATCTTAATAATTAACAAAGAATATAGCTTAAACTCTTGAGTGTTAATAGGAAAACTATCAAAGCATTCTTACTTCAGGCAACTATTTTTCTGTGTTTGCTTTACCCAATGTGTGTTAAAAATCGTATTGCTGATTTCAGAAGAAGCATTAGGAAATGAACGGTGCCAAATAATAACTAGGGCAAGTGGTTTTGTGCTGTGGCAGTTCATAATATAGGAGTGAGATATGAGCTCAAATGATTAACTCTCAAAGTGGACGTGGCTTTATACTGACTGCATTTGTATAATGGAAATAATGAAATGCTAGCTAATAGATGAAGTAGCTGCATTTTAGATAAAAGGTTAAATACAACAGGAAATATGTCTGCTGTTGACATCCAAATTCATACGCACGTGTGTCTAATACATGGTACCTGGGTTTATAATTGATGAAAAGGTAGGTGTCATGATCTCTTAGATTTGTATATCCAAAAAAATATAAAACACTTCTTTAAAAATAGGGGACTTGCAAGGGATTAAGGGCATGTTAGCAGTCCTTGTAAATGTGAAAACTATAGGGACTTGAGAAGCTCTAAAGTTCATAACCTTTATGGGTATTCATTGTGATGATATTTGGAAATGTTTACAACAAAGTAAAAACCTAAGTTCTTAACAGGAGAAAAAAAAAAAAAAAGGAAGTTGATGAAATTTCCATAGTAGAATGTCTTTAGAATGGATCTGTTGCATTTCAGTCTAATAGTAAAATTAGTTTAACTCTGCAGAGGACTTACCAGTTATGAAAGCAATGTCATTAAGACATTGAGAGCCATCTGTTTTTTTACAAAAAATAGCAGAAACTTCTTGAGGAATCATCTGTATCATATTTTTACAGAGTGTCTATTTTTCAGAGTAAGTGGGACAGGACTAGGAAACAAGAAATAAGCTTCCAGGCTGTAGGATCTGTATGTGGAAATTGTTCATTTAGCTCTAAGATAATCAGGTGACTTAGAGCTGGAATTCTCAATGCCTTGTAGCCATCTAGATTTCTTTTTTTTAAATAATAAAAGTATCCTTTCTTCATTTACAGTACGCTTGCACTAAGTGTTAGTCTGAATTCATACAACTCCTTAATTTGGATTTTCATTGGCTTAAAATGGATCACTGATTTCTAGGGTGTCAGGATATTCAAGTTGACTTCGGTTGTTTCCTGGGCATGAGGCACCAACCAGCTCAAATTTAACCTTGGCACAGAGCTTGAGAGTGTGCTACAGCTCCGTAATGCACTTGATGAGCATGCTGGGAAAGGATCATGATTTATAAATAGCTGCAAACATAATTAGCACACCTTTGCTTCCCTAGGATGAGGGAGTAGCAGCAGCATAAAGTAGTGTCATTTGTTGTGTGGTGTAAGGCTTGATCTGTTTTGCCACTGGCCAAAATGCCAAAGAAAAAATATTAGAATCACGTGAAAATTGTCATATGTATTCCTATCATTTGAGACTTATGGGAAGTGTTAGGTTAGATAGTTGCACTGAAACCCGTGTGAGCATGTAGACTGTTATCTCCAAGAAAAAAATGATGTTCAGAAATCTCTATGTACAGTTTTGCCTTTTTTAAAAAAAACTCAACACCACCACTTTTTTGGGGGTCTTAGTTTACTTCCTGGTTTTGGTTTAGTTCATTTATTCTCTTTTCTTTCATTTTTATATCACATTTGGACATTTATTTTTTTTTACTGAGGTTTTTGTGATAATGTTAATGCTGTTAAAAGTAATTAATAGGCTTTTCTCTTTCACTTGCCTTTATAAAGTCCTTTCAAACTTGAAAAATACCAACTCATCTCTCTTACCAAATCTGAAATGTCAAGTGCAGCTTCATAAATTTCATTTCTAAAAGACTGTAAAGAGAAGAGAAACTTGAAGAAATCAAAATCAGTAACTCTAGTTACGTGTATCTGCAGTTTGTTTCCCCACATAACATGTTAGAATTGTTTGAGGATTTATGGGAATATTATAAATAGATGTAAGTGCTCTTTGCAAGGATGTCTTTCTCCCTCATAGTCACATTATTTTTTAATTGCTATTGAAGAAAATAAGGAGTAGCGTGCATCTGGAGAAAGGCTGGGTCCAGCACGAAAACTCATTCAGAAATAGTTATAGCTTTGTTTAGCTTGCTTGAAGGGTTTGAGTAGTGAGGATTATATTTACAATGACCAGTGTGATTTTCTTAGACCCTTTTTCAGAGGCATACTGAGCTAAAGCAGGACCCTATCAAAGTTGCTTCAAAGTTGCCTCAAAGTATTTGGTGGTGCTTTTATCTGGAGAGCAAGCAAAGTCAATTAAAACATACATGAAATTTCTAAGTTCTTAAAAGTCAATGATCCATTTAAATAGGTGAAAATGCAGTGCACTAGGACAATTTCTCTGAAGAATTATGTAAATGCAATAGTTACTGTGACTGTATCATGAAGGAAGAAAATATTGTCATTACCACTTGAATAATATGGAATAAATTAGTATATTGGATTAAAACACAGTGTGTGTATTATAGGTGATAACTGCAAGCAATTATATGAACATGGCTGGTTCATATTTGCAGTAAAGTCAGTCATTGATGGAAAATCACGTCCAAATGACCAGACTGGCATTTCTGTATATTTTTTTTTTTCCAAATGTTTCAGGGAGATTAATGTACCCTTTATTAACTAAGTTGTCATATTCAAGAAAGTGCTGTATTTTTATTTCCCCTCTCCAAATCAGGAAAACTGCCAAGGACTTTTTTTCAACTTTACCTGCATAATTACTTTTTTTTTTTTTTTCTCTTTAGGTCAGGAAAGTGTCTGTTTCAGTGCAGATTGAAAAATAAATAAAAAATTAGCAAGCAAAAACTTTACTCCCCCTTTTTTGCCCCTTGCATTATATGAAACATGTTTGAAAACATTTTAAATGTTTTCTAAACTCTTTCTTCAAAATGGCTAATTGTTTATGCATTTTCTTATTGTAATTGCCATATAGTTGCTGATTGTATTCTCCCTGGTGAGTGAAAACTGATTCCCATAAAAGGACTTAAATAATATTGCGTCTCATTTTTGTCAACATCAATAAATATGGGTTGTATGCTGCACTTGTCAGAGGTGTACCTTTTAATACAGCATCTGATGACCACCAATTATGATTATCCCCATAATGCGTCCTGTAAGGCATTTAGCCGGTAGCTTTGAATCCTGAAGTAGTTGCCTTCGTATTTTTAGGCCTGCCTCGGGATGTGTGCTCTACTAGGTCTGGTGATGGTGTTTCTGATCTTCCAACTCTTTTTGTAGAGAATCAAAGAAGATCCCAGACAAACTTTTTGTGGCATTTCTAACTACCTCTTTTTCTAAATGTCATCAGTATATGATTATGCATCATTGAACTTAAGGTTATATATTTTAAAAAATATAGTTATTATCCAATATCTCAATTACATTTGCACACTTTGTTCATAATTTATAGTGCTTCCTTTAGCTAATGTGAATATTAAGAAGTGTAGTTTAATTCTTAACTCAATGAAAGCAAGAAATTAAATCAGAATCCAGTAAATCTGTTGTTCTTTGAAAAAGTTTCTAAGCATGATTCTTGACCTCATCTGCACTTCTGGCAGGTCATGACTGTAGTGACACTGCTAATGTGCCTTATATATTGATATATTAGGAAATGTTAATTGCTAATTTTTAATTGTTTTAATTTTTAATCAGTGGGATAATTATAGCCTCAATCTAGTACTGATCGTCATTAAGTGAATATACATATAGGAAATGCAAAGCAATTATGGATCTGAGCATCTCCTTAAATGTCACCTTGCAGTATCTTCTAAAATTCTGGCCAGAAGTCCCAAATGCTTTGGAACTCTTATTAACATGAGAAGGTAGAAGTTGCCATCCTGTAATAATGTAGAGATGCGTCTAGTGCTATTTTCTTGGTGGCTGCTACTTCAGAGGACAGGAGTATCTGTACAGATATTTAGAATAAAATCACTATTATTTTGAATTCACGTGTACTGATCCATTTACGTATCTGTATTTTTGCCATTTACTGAACAAAATTAAGAACACTGTAAAATGTGAGAGAAAATATTGAAAATAGAAGCATGGAAAGTCCTGAGTAAAGATCACTTTTCCATTCTGTAAAGCATTGCACACTTTTTTTTCTTAAAAGAAAGCTTGATTCTTTCTCTAGCTTTTATTTTGAAGGCAGGTGAAATATCTAGAATAAGCTGTCACATATTGTAACTACTGTAAACGAATGGGTCAATGGTAGGACAAGGGGTAATGGGTGCAAGCTGAAACATAGGAGGTTCCACTTACATATGAGGAAAAACTTCTTCATGGTGAGGGTGATGGAACACTGGAACAGTCTGCCCAGAGAGGTTGTGAAGTCTCCTTCTCTGGAGACATTCAAAACCTGCCTGGATGCGTTCCTGTGTGACCTGATCTAGGTGTTCCTGCTCTGGCAGGGGGATTGGACTAGATGATCTTTCAAGGTCTCTTCCAATACCTGATATTCTGTGATTCTGTGATGTATACTGGTGGAATAAATGGGTGGTGGTGGTGAATCCAAAGAAATATTAATTTAATTCTGAATCTGGAAGGATTTTGTCTTTCAGAGAACCTCTTTCTGCCCCTCTCCAGACCCCTGTCAAAAGATGTAGAAAATCCTATTTAAATGTTGAAGGTCTGCACTAAGGTTTCCCTGGAGCCTTCTCTTCCCCAGGCTGAACAACACCAACTCTCTCAGCCTGTCCTCATAGCAGAGATGCTCCAGCCCTCTGATCATCTTTGTGGTCCTCCTCTGGAGTCACTCCAACAGGTCCAAGTTCTTCATATATTGGCAACTCCAAGATGAAAAAGATAGGGGATATTAAAGTTCAAAAGAATATATTCTAGGCTTGACCATTACTTGCTTAATTGCAGTTTGCGTGTTGCCTTGCCTACTAGTCAATGTGAAGGACGTCAGCAAGCTCTACTCAATCCCTCTTATTGCTTTGACTGGGTATGGGTGACATGGCTTCAGTTTGCAGCCACTTTCTGTAACTTATATTAAAGATCCATAAACTGTACTAGTGAAGAGCATATTATCTATTGTATTATATTTAGCCTGCTTCAGAGAGACCTTATGTGTGCATATAAACAAATTGCAAACCAGTTCTTTTTGTGTATTTATGAAGTACTTCCCAGCTTCCTTGAGCATATTTGGCAGGGTTTTTGTAGAAGGGCTATGCATGCATGCCCTGCACGGCAGAAGGCCACAAACTTTTGGCTGCTTTTGTTGGTTACATTTATCTCCAAGACTGATGTAAACAGTCCATGGCACGACAACACTGCAGCCTATTAGGAGAGTGTATGGTGTCCTTGCTCAAGTAAGAAAGGGACTCTTCTGAAGGGACTATAGCTGTGTCACCCACACAGGGGTAGGGACACCCCAAAGGGAAGGAAGCCTGTGGGCCACATGTGCCAGAAGCAGGGACACTCCTGAGTGACTGCAGCCCATGAAAGACTAATGCTGGAGCTGAGAAAAAGCACCAAGAAACAAAAAAACAGCAGAGGAAAACTGCTATGTGCTGCCCCCAATCTCCTGGCATGGATCAAGAATAACTCATCATGCACATAAGGAAGGTTGAGGTAAGCGGTGGGAGGAAGACAGGTGTTTAGTGCAGAATGAGTGTGGGGAAGAGGAATTAAGAGTATTTGCTGAAGTTCTTCAGGTTTTTTTCATGCTCCCCTCTTTTCCTACTACCCAAATCAGTGATCAGAAGTTGGTGTTAACAATCACAGAATGATATGGGGTTGGAAGGAACCTCTGGAGATCATCTAGTCCAGGTCCACCTAGAGCAGGTTGCATGGGAACTTGTCCAGGTGGGTTTTGAACATCTCCAGAGACGGAGACTCCACCATTAGCCACCCTCAAAGTGAAGAAGTTCCTCCTCATATTAGATGGAGCTTCCTGTGTTCAAGTTTGCATCTGTTACCTCTTGTCCTGTCACTGGGCACCACTGAAAAAAGAGTGGCTACATTTTCTTGGCACCCAGCCTTTAAGTATTTGTAGGTATTGTTCAGGTCCCCCTTCAGACTTCTCTCCTCCAGACTAAAAAGACCCAAGTCCTTCGGCCTTTGCTTGTAAGAGAGGTGTTCTAGGCCCCTAATCATCTTGGTGGTCGGCTGCTGTATCCTCTCCAGCAGCTCCCTCTCCTTCTTGAACTGGGGAGCCCCAGAACTGGACACAGTACTCCAGATGGGGCCTCAATGGGACAGAGAAGAGGGAAAGGATAACATCCCTCGACCTGTTGGTCACACTCTTCCTGATGCACCTCAGGATGGCATTGGCCTTTTTGGCCACAAGGGCATATTGCTGTCTCATGGTCATCCTGTTGTCCACCAGGACTCCCAAGTCTTTTTCCTCAGAGCTGCTCTCCAGCAGGTCAGCCTCCAACCTCTACTGGTGCAGGGGGCTATTCCTCCCCAAGTGCAGGAGCCTACACTTGCCCTTGTTGAATTTCATCAGGTTCCTCTCTGCCCAACTCTCCAGCCTGTCCAGGTCTCACTGGATGGTGGCACAGCCTTCTGGTGTGTCAGCTACCCCTTTCAGTTTTGGGTCATCGGCAAACTTGCTGAGGGTACATTCAATCCAGGTCACTAATGAAAATATTGAAGAGGACTGGATCCAGTACTGACCCCTGGGGGACACCACTTTTTGCAGACTTCCAACTAGATTCTGTGCCACTAATCATGAACCTCTGAGCTCTGTCTTTCAGCCAGTTTTCAATCCACCTCACTGTCCATTCATCTAACCCACACTTCCTAAGCTTACTGATGAGGGTGGTGTAGGAGACTGTGTCATACAAGCATACAAAAACCTTGCTGAAGTCAGGGTAGGCAACATCCACTGCCCTCCCCTCATTTCTCCATCCAGTCATGCCATTGTAGAATGCTATCAGGTTAGTCAGACATGATTTCTCCTTGGTGAGTCCATGTTGACTACTTCCAGTAGCTTTCTTTTACTCCAGATTCTTTGAGATGATGCCTAGAATGTGCTGTTTCATCATCTTTCTAGGGATGGAGGTGAGGCTGACTGGCCTGTAGTTTCCCGTGTCCTCCTTCTTGTCCTTTCTGAAGACTGGGATGACATTTGTTTTCCTCCAGTTGTCGGGCAACTCACCTCTTCTCCAGGACATCTGCATCATCTGTCACCATGGCACCCACCTCATTCAACAGTGGGCCCATATTTTCTCTCATTTTCCTTTTCCCTCCAATATACTTGAAAAAATCCTTCATGTTGACTTTGACAACCCTTGCCAATTTTAATTTCAAGGAGTCCTTGGCCTTTCTCTTTTCATCCCTGCACGCTCTAAATGCCATTCTTGTAATCTTCCCAAGTGGTCAGTCCCTTCTTGTATGCATTGTAAACTTCCTTCTTCGGCTTGAGCTTTTTCAGAAGCTCCCTGCTCAACCATACAAGTCACATGCTTCCTTTGCCTGATTTTTTTGCTCTTAGGGATACACCAATCCTCAGCTCGGGGAAAGCTATATATGAATATTGTCCAGCTCTCTTGAGACCCCCTACTTTCCAGAGCCCTAACCCATGGGATTTCTCCAAGCAGTTTCTTGAAGAGGTCAAAGTTAGCCCTCCTGAAATCCCAGGTTTCAGTCTTACTTGTTGTTTTGCACATACTACCTATGATCCTGAACTCTATCTTTTCATGATCACTGCAGCTAAGGTTGCCCTCAACCTTAATGTTCTCCATCAGTCCCTTTTTGTTTGCCAGAACTAGGTCCAGTAGTGCATCTCTCCTTGTTGTTGTCTCCACCACCTGTATCAAGAAGTTATCATTAATACACTGGAGGAACCTCCTGGACTATACATGCATGGCTGTGTAGCTCTTCCCAGCTGATATCGGTGTGCTTTAAATCCCCCATTGAGAACCAAGGCCTGTAATTGGGAGGCGACTTTCAGCTGATAGTAAAAGGTCTGATCAACCTCCCCATCCTCATCAGGTGGCCTGTAATAAACACCTGCAACAATGTCTCTTTTATTGGCCCGCCCCTTAATCCTCACCCACAAACTCAACTCTCTCTTTTATCTGGCCTCAGGAAGGCTTTAGGGACATCTCCTCTCTATCCATCCTTAACATAGAGAGCAACACCTCCGCCCTTCCTTCCTTGCCTGTCCCATCTGAACAGCATGTAGCCCTCAGTAGCCACACTCTAGTCATAGGATTCATCTCACCATGTTTCAGTAATGGTCACTATAAGCACAGCTTTCCAGCAGCATGGTAGCTTCTAACTTCTCTTTGTTGCCCATGGTTTATGCATTCCTGTAGAGGTACCTCAGCTGGCTGTTGGCTGTGCTGCCTTCTTAGGGGAACACCCCTTGAGGTGTCTCATGGGTGTTTCTCTGTTGACTTCAACTGCCTCAGGGGCTGCTATCTCATCTCCCTAACACTTTGACTGCAGTGCAGTGTCCCCAGCCTGCCTCAGGGCAATAGGCTGAAGGCTCTTACTAGCACCTCATCCCTCTAACCCTGATGTGATACCCCACAGCTTGTCACAGACAAGCCTGATACTATTACTCCCCTCTCCTGTCACATGTAGTTTAAAGAACTGTCAATCAGCCCTGCGATTTCTTGGGCAAAGAGAAAGAAATAAATTAAATTAAGTAAAAATTTCCCAAGCAGAGACAGTTTTGTCCATGACAGACCCTAGCAAAACAAACAGCAACTCTTCGGTTCAGATACTTCAGAAATGGAGTTCCCAGATTCTCTGCTGAACATGCAGATATTTCTGACTTAAAGTTATATCTAAGCAAGAAAATTATTGATTCTATGGAACCTTTGAGAACTGTAGAAATGAACAGCCACCTTCAAGGTCAAGATTTCACTTCAATTTCTGATTCAATTTATTTATTTAACCTGAAGAAAATTCAAGAGATGTAAAATGTTTGACTTCTAGTGTGATTCTTGAAAGAGGTGATACATTTATATTTGTATGGAAACATTCAATATAAAGAGCAGCTGTCAAAAAAATATTATATAATGAAACCAGGTTTAAAAGGAAATTTTTGAGCCCAAGTCCAGTTAAATGATAAAGGACAAATGCCATTGAAATCAATGTTTTTTTTCAGTTAAGTCACCTTTTTGGAAGTTCTTGATTTCCATAATGAAACACAAACACGTGACATGATGCTCAAAAGTACAAAAAAAAGTAATTTGTTTTTTTTCTATTCAATATATGTAGTATTTCTACATTGTGTATGCATTTTCATTTTTGCATTATGCTAAGTGGCCTTTCAATAATAGTGGATCAATTAAAAAATTGGATTTTTTTTCCCTCTTTTTTTTTCTTTTTATTGAAAAAGAGGATTGTTTGCAGGAATTTGTCTTTCAGAATTGCAAACATAACAGCTGAAAGATTATTTTTAGCTAATAGAAAAGTAAGTCAGCTTCAGATCTATAGAAATACAGAAATTTCTCAGAGTAAAATTGTGTTGGCTATATTCAGTCTAGACGCTTGTTTGGCGTTTACTATATCTTTTAAGGCAAATGTTAAGAAGCAGACTTCACTGTCAGTTAAAAATCTGGTCCATTGCTTGTTTCCACATGTGGTAGAAATTTCATAAACAAGGTGGTATTTTACAAATTCTGTTTTCAAGGAAGGAGTACCGAAAAATCAATGCAGAAACAAGAAAAATATTTAAGACAGTTGGATGGGAAGTATGTGATGGCAATGGTCAATCTTCAAAAATACTTAAAAATCCTTTGACATAAATGCACGTGCACATGCAATTATTTGTGTAATTGTATCTGTGTGCATATGCATATATATGTACATATATTATATGTGTTCCCTGGCAGGGAAATTATTAGGAAATATCAATGCTTTTAATAAGGCAATATGAAATATTGTGTATTAAATATGCAGAAAATTTTCTAGATGATGAATGTGTGAGCCAGTTCAGAATAAAAATAGGTTAGATTTTCCTTGTGTATACCTTTCTAAGCAAAGCCCAGTCATCCACTGTTTATGGAATGTTTGGAAGCACTTTTTGTGGTGTTCACTTCCAGATATTGTTTGAAGCTATGTCTTCGGCTTGTGAAGATAACTATCTTCTTTCTTTCTTTTAGTGCCAAGTTGAAGTTGAGTCCATTAAAACTGTTATTTAAGGTTGTGAGTGATTATGGAGTTTGATCTTTAAACCCTTCAAAAGTTTGCCCAATATAGCTTTTTGTTATTGAATTTCAAAGAGGGCTTAATGGAGAGATTGCAGCATTGGAAGGGAACACTGGTGTGACTGTTGGGTCACACTGGGGCTTAAAAGCTGGAGGCAAATCTGTTTTAGTGACTCCAGGGTGTCACAGGATTTTAGGGCATACAGCAATTTTATGATGTTCTATAGCAGTAAAAAAGCTTATTTATTTATTATATACTTGATGATAAATTTTAGTGTTGTCATTTTATATTTTTGGTTTTTATTGGGAAAAGGTTTCCTACTTTCAGAAAATATGTATCGCTTTTACATTTAATAAGAAATAAAGTGTGTCCTAGCAAAAATACAACTGTCATAAATACATACCAGTGCCTGAACAGTATGTAACCATATGAAATTCAGCGACGATAAGTCATAACTATATATATCTTAGGTGAAGTTTTGCTGATGGTGAACTTCGTCATTGCTTGATATCAGCAAGATTTAGCATCCATTATGTGACAGAGAAGTGACTCCTATGAGAATTACAGGCTATATATAACGATGTAAAATGTTTGGCTTTTATGCAACCCTGTCAGGTAACGGCAGGGTGTAAGGGCAGTCTTTCTAAAGGCTTGTTTAAGAAAAATGGAAGTTTTTTTGTTAATAACTGTCCTGATGCTTTCTAACTTATTTTTATCTTGCTTTGTTTCTATACTAAACTTTGTATGTGCTTTTAAGTAGCAGTGAAAGATAATATTCCTTTATGTGGCAGCGATAAGAACAGAAGTCCATAAAAATGGAACTTTTTTTGGGGGGGAAATTAAAATACCATGTAATTTGCTATTTAGTGAACTTATAACAGGCTTTTCAGAATTGAAGTCCATCAACAACAGAATAATTCTTGCTTATACGTTACAGTCAAACTAAGTCCGTAAAGTTTTTGCTAAAATAGAATTTCAAAGTTTAGTAAAGCAATTATTCATTAGCATATGCCTTTTTCCCATTCCTCTCACCTTCCCAGAGGTCTGCAGTAGGTGCCCATGTCGAATTTGGAATTTCAGTGTACTCTAAAAAAGGAAAATTAACAAGATGGACTGAGTGCTTGAAGGAAGATTCTTCTGTGGAAAACCATAATATGCATAAGTAGAATATCCTGTTGATTTGACTAACAGAAAATCTACAACAATTTTATGCGTATCTAAATGTTATATTTGAGTGAGAATCACCATCGGTGAACTTGTATTCAATACTTCTGAAAATTCTTTTGTTATCGAATATGAAGAGTGTCTCTGTCTCAGTGTGTTCTTGAATTGTGCAGAGAGATCTCAATTTTAAGTAATAAGTGCTGTTTGAAAGTCAGGAAAGTCAGTTTTCTCTGGGCTTTTTTTTTTTTTTTTTTTTAAGTCAGATTCTTTAATAATGTGTACAATAGATCCAAGTCAGTTTTATAGCTCCAAACTTTACAGTTTCTTTTTTCAGAAAAGGTATTGCTGTTCACCCCCTTAACCTCTTACTGTTGCAGAAACCTGGAAAGACAGTTATATAGAAATCTACTGTTCATGTACATCTAATACGGATATTACTCTTGCTAAGAAGGGCAATGAAGGATAGAATAGGATACGATCGTTTCATGATGATGAAATATTACTAGGACTCTTTGGATCTTAAATGTATGTGCAAAGGTAGTGAAAAGTGTTACAAGACTGGTTCTATATCGAGGCTTAGCATGATGACTTAAAAATTTTTGTGTTTTTTTTTTTTCCAAAAGTAACTAACAATTTAGCTGTCAGGGAAAATATGTGCTGTTTTACATAGTTTTCTAGATTAATGATTGTATTTACAAAACGTAGGTGTCAGTTTTTGTATGGTCTGGTTATCCATAGATTATGGTATATATTCACTAATTTAGTAGCTACTTATTTCATTCTAGTGTACAGCAGAGCAGTATCAGGACAGAATTTGTGCTTTACAGCGTGCTGTACGAATGTCATATCAATATTTTGTCATTTCCGATAGTATGCCAGTTCTTCTGTACTTAAATGTAGCTTATGAATAACTACCATTCTGTCTACTTCCTAATAAATAAATTACCTAATCAAATCCTGCCTGATCAAAAATGGGTAAAAGGAGCAAGTACTTATGAACCTTGCAACTTTATTCTCATTTTTCCCAAAGGCAGCTGTTTCCCCTCACTTTTTAATTGAGAGAAACCAGGGATATAAATGACATCACATGGGCATTATAAGCATCTAATTGACTTCAGTGTGGTAAAATGTTATGGAAACAAAAATTCTCCCTCAAACACTAATCAGATAAATTTCCATTTTCACTAGGTGAAAAGGGAAAACTTACCAAGTGTATTCAGTGTGGAGTAGAAAATAAAGATTAGGTTAGAAGATAGATGGTAGTTTAAATAGATGCTTCTAGGTCAATACTGGGATGGAGATGGCTTTTGTTACAGGTTACAGATTTATAGCAAAGCAATTGACAAATCTTCTCCCTCCTTAGTTCAGAGTTTAGGTATGCCCTAGAAATCTGCTGTATTTCAGTAAAATACGTGTTTTTCTTGATCAGTATAAGTGGTGAGCATGACTCATATTAGTGGTGCTTCCCACTGAATTTGTTGGATCTTCATTTTTATTTGGAAACAAACAGGTATACCATTGGTTTTAGAGACTGAAATAATACCGCCTATGTTTCTTCCTGCTAATCTACAGTTTTCTAAGTTAAAAACTAAAAGAGGGTGATGTGGATTTATATTTCATACCTTTGTCCCCAATATAATTGCTTGATCTTAAAGCAGGCTCATAGATTCATAATTTGTGTAGTATCATATTAATCTCCTTGATTAAGTTTAATAGTTCTCTGAAGGCATGGTTTATTACCATGGAAATGACAACATAGTCGGTTTTCAAGCTAGTTGCTGTATAAAACGTAAAGTTCTTGAGGCTTAAGTGGCTCATACAATTTATATCAGATGTCGATCCATGTTTGCGTAGTGTACCTGGAATACTAATTATAACAGCAATAAAAATGGTCTGTTTGTACCTTAGGAGACAAACTGCTCGACTGCCAGGAACTTGTAGTTGAGAACATCTGGAGTATGTTTATGTACAAAGTATTAGACTATCAGGATCCGAATCATTAAATAACAGCCTATGGCATCAAAAATTAGTCTTTACACCTTTCAGCATGAAGTTGCTGATAATAAATTCCTAGCTCCTGGGTAGAGTGCATTTTTATTTTCCGTTCAGCTTCTGGAAGCCTGAGGACCACTACTTTTTCTGTATGTTCCTTGGGAGTGTTATGTACCTTCCTGAGTGATCTATGGATAGCAGAGCATGTCTAAGAACTGAGTACTACGAACAGAAAGTGCAGAAAACCTGCTTAGCATAACACTACAACATCTATCAGTCTTTAAATGTATCTTTGGGATTGACATCAGCATTTCACTCTGACAATTATAAAAGTAAAATGGACTGTGTTTGCTAAGAAGAGGCAGATGTATTGTTTTTCAAATGAGGGTTCACTTTTATGTTTCTTCCGTGTGTTTACATCAGGGATTTGCCTTGGTATTTACAGTTCTGCTCCGCTGATGTGTAAAGACAATAGCTGCAAAAAAGGCCCCCCAGGCCTTAGGATTCCGCTTTCTCTATATATCCTTTTCCATGTGCTTTAAATGTGATACCTTTCTGTGTAACTTGGTGAACCTGCTTTGGCGTGAGAGTTGGAGTAGACAATCTCCAGAGGCTTCTTTCCAATCCCCACTATTCTATGATTCCTACCATTTGGCAGTTTTCAACTTTCAGAGAAAGTATTTAAAAGAGGAATGTTGTTCTATGTTAAGATTTCACCGTTGAAGCCATCAGATCCAGATGCTGCTTTTTTCCTTGCAGTTTTGTCTGTTTAATGTAAATATTTTTCGTGCTGTTCTAATTAAAAACCTACGCTCCATAAGGTAAATAGACAGCTTTGCCAAAGATAGCTTAAGCATAAGTTGCAAACAGGCTTTACAGGGCAAAGCTTAAATATGTAGAGAGAGATATTAGACTTGTCAGGGAAAGTTTCAGTTAACTAGACTATTAGATTGCTTTCTGCAAGAAACAGTTTAAAAAATAGCTCCCTGCCTTCCCCCACCATAAGAAAAAAGAGATCTCTACCAGTACTGCTTTTTCCTTGTCTTTTCTTTCTTTCCTCGGAACCATGTGTGCTGAAGAGCCTTAGCTTCACAGGTTATTTTAGATTATGAAGTGGAAAATGAACCATGAACGATGAATTAGACATCAGTTTTTGAACATGTAGGGTCCAGTGATCATGATTTCTTTGGTTTGGCTACATTAAAAATAGTAGCATAAAAATACTTAACCTTGGCTATATGAGCTTAATACTGGACTTTAAAAACTCAGTCTAATGTGAATCATAATGGATGAGAATCATAATGGATGAGAATTTAATATATCCTTGGAAACTGGCAGCAGGAAACTATTCAAAGATTTCTCAGGGAAGTATATAAGCTTTCTGAATACAGCACTAAAGAAAATGTTACAAGACTTGGAAAAAAATATACATGAAGTTAAAATAGAAATTAACCCCTTATAGCTGTCCTCCTCTTAAAAACAAGAGAATTTCCTGCACCCTTCTCTAATTCTTGGATATGTGATATTACCCGAAACACTTCAAAGTGTTAAGCTGGGAAAATGTGATAATAGCAAATCCCTTTTGTACAATCTTTAAGAATGCTAGTATATTGCTGGGAGCAGGGTGTTTATGACAATCTGTGTCAGCCCTTCCTTCCCCAAAGAAACCTATATGAAGTATAAATTACGTTGAAGGAGCTGTCTAAGAAAACACATGTGAGGGACTCATTCAGAATCTTTTGAAGAAGGTGAAGGTTACTATTTTATGGCCAATTCTGAACTATGACAAAATCCAGATTGCAGGTTTTACGACAGATATCAGCTTCAAATATTGCTCTTAATAGCTGTTAATAAATGAAACAGAGCAATTTTCTTTCCAACTTGTAGATCCTTTTGAGCTGAAACACTATTTCCTGATGTAGGAGAGAACTGCATTTCACTGGGAGGCTTAGCAGAAGCTGGAGGTGTCCCAGAACTGAAATTCAGACAAAAAGAATACTGTTTAGCATTTGGTTCATTCTCAGAATACCCTTATCTGTCAGCGTTTAAATACATGTCTGGAGCATCTTCTGTATGGAGCTCTTCAGCACCTCCAAATGTTGGCAATAAAAGAATAGTTTTTAAAAAGAAGGTAAGATAGAAAATTAATTTTTATCGCATTAAATTTTCTTTTAAATTTATTATCAATAGTTGATGTTTTGCAAAGGTTGTCGTAGTAATGATGGGTAATAACAAATCTTTGCAAGTGACCCCATAAAAGCAGTGTGTACCAAGAAATCAGCTGCAATTAAGAAAATTCTTGCTTCAGGCTTGTAATCATAGATAATTGACTGCTCCCAGTCCACCTCTCCTTTCTCCTGCTTAGTCTTCTGTAGCTATGCAGCAAGGGTGAGCTCATTTGAAAAGAACCTAAAAAGTGACTTATTTTCAACAAAGAACTTTTTGTCAAATTAAGTATGTGGCTGCGGATGAGCAGGTGTGCTGCATGCTGAACGCTTTGTCTTCAATAGAACTATGTTATCTTATGCTGGTGGGTAGTCTACCCTTAGAGCTGATGTAAAACACTAGCACAAAATGCCAAAACTATAATTCTCCTAGTGGTATGCCTAGCGAGGTCCTGAAGAGGAATTAGGATTACTATTATGCCTGTTTCTCAAAGTGATGTATTTTTAGCTAGCTAAGACTTCTTTCTCCTTTCCTCTGAAGTATTGTACAGGATCTGTTGTGACTTGGCTATTGATTTCATAAAGCTTTTTCCCCAGTCTTACTTGCCTAAAGAGGAAAATGTAATTGAGCCCAATATTTAGGCAATGATCCTCAGGTAATGCACAAGCTCGGGGAAGAGTAGCTGGACAGCTGCCCATTAGAAAAGACCTGGGGGTGTTGGTGGACAGACAGCTTAACATGAGCCAGCAGTGTGCCCAGGTGGCCAAGAAGGCCAACAGCATCCTGACTTGTATCAGGAATAGTGTAGCCATCAGGAGTAAGAAAGTGATCATGCTCCTGTACTTGGCACTGGTGAGGCCTCACCTGGAGTACTCTGTTCAGTCCTGGGCGCCTCACTTACAAGAAGGACATCGGAGTTCCGGAGCGTGTCCAGAGGGGAGCCACCAAGCTGGTGAGGGGTCTAGAGAATGAGTCCTATGAGGGGAAGCTGAGGGAACTGGGCCCTGAAAGGAGGTTGTTGAGATGTGCGTGTTGGCCTCTTCTCCCAAGTGAATAAATGACGGGACCACAGGAGATGGTCTGAAAGTTGGGCAGGGGATGTTTAGATTAGGTATTAGGAAGAATTACTTTACTGAGAGGGTGGTCAGGCACTGGAACAGCCTACCCAGGGCCATGGTTGAGTCGCCATTCCTGGAGGTATTTAAGAAACTTGTAGATGTGGCTCTTCAGGGCATGCTCTAGTGCCTGAGATTGTTTGGTCTGGTGGTTGTTGTTATGGTGGAGTTTTTTTGGGTGTGATATTGTCAGTATGTGATGGTTAGTGTTTTGTTTTGTTCTTTTTTTCTTTTTGTTCTGGTTGGACTCTCAAAGGTCCCTGCCAACCATGAAAATTCTGCAATTTATCAACCCAAAAGTGACATTTTTCCATCCCTAAAGGCGCATAGGACTCTTTGCATTACCACATGCAATGAAATGAATGTGTCAAAACAAAGCAAACGATCTCAAAAGCCAGAAAGAAAACTACTGACTCTTTTCCAAGGTTTTTTTTACAACTAATAAGCTGCATTAAACATGAACTTCTGATTATGGGTTAAAAGTGGTAAGGCAGAATGAATAATTATTTTTTATTCAGTTGCCAAGAACCCCCATGAAATTCAAATAAATTGTATTTCTTTTTCCTAACCTTCCCCTCTCCAATGTTATAAAATCCTTGGAGAGTTCTCTGTGTTATACTCGCTGTGGTTCTGTACTACCTTTAAAGTTTCGTATATAAAATATGAACCTAATTAGTTACTCTGAAGAGTGAGAAGATGAAGTACCTATCAATCCCATTTATTTACAGCTGGCTGACTTTCTATAAAATAGGCTAATCCATTGAGAGTTGTTTTCTTTTTGAAGAATCATTCACATGAGGGATGGGATTGTTGTACTCCTCCAGTGGTGGATGTGTAATTCTTTATAAAGCATGAACCATATCAGCAGCAAGAACTGCTGCGTCTCCTCTTCAGTTCTTTAAAACTTGGTTGCTTTA
This sequence comes from Nycticryphes semicollaris, assembly GCA_013400055.1. Taxonomy (NCBI): domain Eukaryota; kingdom Metazoa; phylum Chordata; class Aves; order Charadriiformes; family Rostratulidae; genus Nycticryphes; species Nycticryphes semicollaris. Next base: position 136,208 of record VXBJ01001586.1, on the reverse strand, counting down.
CAGTGTTGTCAGAGATAAAAAGTAAAATAGTTGAAAATATGAACCAAACTCTCTTACGTACTAGTAACTGGGTTGTTGAATATGGGGGATGAAGCTCTTTCTTCTTTGCTTCTGCAGATTTATACTTTTTCCTTCCAGCAAGAGACACTTGGTAAATCAGCTCAATTAAAGCAATTTTGAAATTACCAACACCACGTCGTCTAGTTTTGTGCTCTCCCTCCTCTCATTTTTTCGCATCTTGAAGTAAAAATCTAAGTAACCTTCAGAATCTGATCTATTGAGTGCAGTGGTAGCTCTCCTTGGAAAATTTCTAGTGATCCAACACAACAGAATATTGTATCAGCTCCTGGATTGCCTATGCGCACTCAAGTGTAAGACTACTTTGGATCTAAATAGAAATTAGTAGTTGTTCCTTTAAGAAAGGACATTGTGGTTTAGGCTAACATACATTAGTTTAATAGGCTTTGTAAGGAAAGCAAGTAAAATGTCGTCTTATATTGGGTTCATAAATTCAAACCTGTGTAGCTGATATGGGAAAGCATGCTTCCAGCGACTATTTCATGTCATGAAGTGCAGTGAGGGAAAAAGTGAGTGAATATTAAAATTGTTACTGTTTTCAGCCTTTCCTTTCATAAAATTCATCAAAAGAAGTATAAACATAAGAATTCCAAAGTTTTATTTATAATGTAAATAAAAGTAAGATAAACAGCAATCACAGAGTTGTGTATTGTGTATGTAGTTCTTGGTGAGTTTGCTCCTAGTTTTATATCGTAAACACTAAATGGTACATTACCAAACACTTGTATCTGTTTCCCTGAGGTAGATTTCAAAAGTTACTGCCTTTTCAAGTCTACAGGATGTGTACATAAGGTTCAATTTGTCTAGTTTTGTTACTGGAAAAATACAGGGTTTTATACATAGCATAATTTCTGTAGAACTCCATTAAATACTTAGAATCCTACTGCTCTTAATGGTTGAATTATCTGGGATTTTTCTTATGAAAATGGAAGCTCTTAACTCATACCAAAGAGTTTCCAGTACAACAATTGGCATAAAATATTTATTATGAGGATATGGTGGCCAACCAACTTTTGACTTTAAAACCTGACTTTCAGTATTAATTAATAACCACTTTTAATATTAGAATAAACACAAATTACTGCCACATAACGTTTCATCCAAACAGAAAGACATGAATCATTATATAGCTCCTAACGTGGGTGCCACTGAGGTCAATCTAACCTCTCTGTTGACATAATAGTTAAGTTGGCTGCTTTGCTGTAATTAATGTGCTGCTTTCTCCTTTTTGCATTTTCATGCTTGCATAGTCTCGGAAAACTTGACATATGAATAAGGATGTACCATATGCAAATAAAAATAATCTCTGTCTAGAGAATAGTCCTGTTGGTCTGAGATGGTTGGCCACCTCTTTTTGCTATCGTTGTACTTCAGTTATTTGTTCTTAATAACAGTCTCAGTAATTGAACTGCATGCCATAAATAAACTTTTACAGACAAGCATGATGATTCCTTCCTAAAAAATTTGGCTATCAGCCAAGATTTGCAACAAGAAGATGGAACAGGAGATACAGGTGAAAGATGTGTGAAGCCTTGAGCAAGCCTGTAGGAATTAGATTCGTCAAGTTTTGGTCTTAATAATGCTTTAGAGTTCACACCTCCAAACTCTGGATTTCTGCAAATATATGAGGGCACAATTGTGCTGAGTGCTGCTTGTAGCATAAATAGAAGTGTGAAGCTTGGGAATTTGACGTATGATTATACAAAGTGTTTTATCACAAATATCACTTTTGACTTCTGAGCTGCATAGGAATGTGTAATTTTGTATGCGCAGGCACTTTTTAAAAATTCTGCTAACAGAATGTGTAAATGTATCATCAAGACTCTACATCACCTCTGCTTTGCTGAAGTTACCGAAATAGTAATGATTCTTCTCATGATAATGAATATTACATATAATTAGAAAGCATATTTTTGTAAGATTGTAAGTGTTTGGTCTCCAAGAAAAAGTAATACAGTGGAAAAAAACTTGTATTATGGCTTGACGTATTTTTAGGTATAAATATATATATTTATACATATAAAGGCTTCTTCCTCTGTGTAGAATTGCTTTCTTGGTTTCATATAATAAAGTGCACCAGGTGGATGGAGCAATTGGTCTGAAAATGGAACCTTTACTTTTTGATATTTGAGAGTTTGGGGTTTTTTTTTTCAGAATAGTGAGCCATTCACTGTGGGAGAGATCAAGTGATGATAGAATTATCAGAAAGTCAATACTTCAAATTTTGTAGTCTGCACAAATCATAAAATGGATATATTAAATACAGCTCTCACCCTGTAAGCAACTAATCCTTTCTCATATCTATTATTACCATAATTCAGTATAATTATAATCCTTCATGCATGTTTCTTTCAGTTAAACATTTAGGTATAAATACTACAAGGCAAAATACATCACTCTGAAAAAGAGTGGACTTGTCCTTGATAAGTGATCTCATGTTGTAATTCCCCTTGAGAAAACCATTCTACAGTTCAGGTACAATAAACCTGTAGATCAATAAACCCTTTAAATTGCTGGGGGGTTATATAGGTTATACTCATTTTCTAACCTTCTTGGAACGTGTAGTGGTAAATAGAAGTGCCTCCTTTACAGCCTCCTGAAAGACTGACTGCTGTTCACTTTGATTGTAGGAATTTGTAACTAATCTCTGCTAAAGCTTGTATTGTTTCTCATGGTCATACTGCTCTTCAGCAATACTTCCAAGAGGAGTAGAAATGTTTTTTCAAACCAAGTACTTGTACTAGCAGATAGGATCTTCTCCAAGATTCTGTCTGCATTATCTGAGGTCCAGCACTAGCAAAAAATCTCAATTGTTTTGTTACCAGTATTTCCAGAAAAGCGATTAACATTTTTAGTTCCCTCGAGACTAAGCCATTGTCAGAGAGTAGTCGAGTATAGGTTCAAACTAAGTGATGTAAGTAATTTAAGTTACTTAACTGATGAGAGGTATCTAAGTGAAATTTGACCTTCACCCTTTTTCATAACATAGGTAAATCCTTGCACAACTACCGCACAGGAGTGCAGTTTTCAAAGAGATGAGAGTATGTGCAGACTAGCTCTCTTAGATATTTCCATTATCTTTATTTTTCTTGGGTAAAGAATTAGGATTATTTTTAAATTGTGCCTAGAGTTGTTAAAATCTTAATTCCTGAACAGTTTTTGAATGGAGCTCTTTACTTTTTATTTTATTAATTTTATGTGTGAAAGCAAATTATACTATGAATGAAATTATGAAATCTGATATTTGGACAATTAGGAAAATTTAAGTTCTGTAGCAGTATTTGTAGACTGAAACTTGGACAGTATACATGTATTAGTGTGCTGATAACCTTGGAAATCATTCCAGCAAGAATCATATGAATTCAGATGATCACAGCATTGCTATAGTAGTGTCACAGCCTGTTTTCTCCAATTTTTATATAATTATTTTGGAGATTATTTGAGTGAGGATCACAAAAGATAATGTAGAACTTAGAAAAATGAGTGACAGTCATGCTAAGAAAAATTACAACTATAGACAATTTAAAAAGTTATGTCTTAGTTTGTATATATGATGAATTTCAGGCATGTTCATGTACCATTCTCAGGACAAAAAAACTTTTAATCTCACAAAGTGTATTGATGAAGTGGTTATGTATGTAGCATTTTCTTCCACTGAATCTGCAATGGGAATGTCAGTCAAAGCAGATATGAAATGAGAGCAAAACATGAATGTATGGTCACAGCTGTTCTATGTCAATTAGGTATTTTCTGAGCAGGTTTAGTTCACATAGTTCTTGATGCAGCTGAAGAAGTGCTTACATGACGGGGAAACTGATAAAAATAAAAACTTTGAAGCAAAGTTATGAGGTACATTTTGTTCCACCTACAAGACATACCAGGTGCTGGCTGCTGACAGAGGCATATGCTGGGTGAAGAGTTGGTGTATGAGAAAAGGAAAGTCTGTAGGAAGTGAGATGGGCATTTGTGTTCAGCATTTGCTTTTTATATCTGCTCATTAACATAGCTGCATATCAGCAATCCAGAAGGATTTGCATGGGACTTGATAAGAATATTGTTCTTAACCACTTGATTTGCATTCTGTATGTGGTAAATTTAGATGTTTCTTCCCTCCCCATGTAATTGTCATTATGATGTATTCAGAAAATACGTATTTGCAATGAATTAAAAAGATTATAGTGGGGAGGGATAGAAGCATGTATATTTGCACTTGATAATGCTTTTTGTCATAAACTATGCTGTAACCTTTGAAAAACCTCTCAAGTGTCTGTAGTTCCCACAGAGTCTCTGAAAAGGAAAGGGAAAATTTGTAAAGTTAGTGATATTTTTTCACTGTTCCAAGTAATTTGAAGATGAAACTGACATGGAATCAGTGAAAGCACTGGCGTTCTCTTGTATTTTGTCTGTAGTTTTTCCTTTCTCTTTGTCACAGGAGCATCATGACCTTGTCTCAATCAAGAGTTGAGTAACTGATTATAGTGAGCCCTGGCAGGATGCAAACAGAACCTGAGCGTGATGAGCCCTGACATGGTCTATGCATCAGCCAGTGTGTCTCACTTGGCATGGTCAGGCTATCAACAGCATAGTAGTACCTGAAACTTCTGGAAGGTATACCCACAGGATCATTGAGGGACAATTTGCTTGTAGGCTTGTGAGGATACCTGGTCATAAACCTACCCAGTAGCAGGGACTGGGGAAGAAGCAACGTAAAAAGGAGGGGGAGAACGATCTCATGTTGGTGCCCATCTGCCACCCAGTGCACAACACTGAGACCCTTTGGAGGAGGTGCTGTGTTTCCCCCAGGCATGACTGTGCCAGCTCAGTGTAGTGGCAATTGGGGTGTGGGTGTGACTGTGAGTGTGAAGCTTGTCCTGAGACAGTCAGTCTCTTGCTTAGTCCAGTTAATAAATTTAGGTTATCAGTGTCTCATTACCTGGTGTTCCTTTTACTCTTGTAGCATTCTTGGCTGTTAACTAAGGATGTTTATTGCAATGAAAAAAATGACCCAGTTGTGTTCTGGATCATTCAGATACTAAAATTATAGGTGAAAATCCAACAAAAATTATTGGTGCTAATCAAGTGCTTTAGACACTGGACAAGTAAATGCAGTGGGAATACTGATGGAATGAAGGGAGTAAATTGTCTGACCATTTTGTCATAGACCTTAAAGGGTTTTCTTAAATAAAAATTGTAAGTAAAAATGACTAAAAATCTTATTAAGAATTGATCCAAATCTCACCAAAGTCCTACACACTAGTAAGATAAGTTTCAGAATGGATAAATGACATGTTGATTAATAATTCCTATGAAGCTAAAATTTCTATGATAAACTTTTATATTCAAGTCTTTGGAAATACAAAATTGTCTTAGATGAAAAAATATAAATAAACCTAATATAAAGAAGTCAAGCACGCCTGTTCTGCCGATTTCTTATATCGTGTGAGCCATTGGAGTCTGTCCGTTCACATGTTATTATGTTTTTTTAGATATATTACAGATGAATTGTCAAGCTATAAATATCACATGTAGATTTTATTAGGTAATTACATTTTATTAGACTTAATTGTATGAAGACTATCTTCATATAGACTTTATAAAGAGAAAAATCAATATGACTTTAGGTATTGGTCCAATGGGAATAGCAGCTGTTACTTAAATTACTATGTATCACTTCTTTTTTCTTTTTTTCTTTTTAAACTTGAGTTTCAGTACATTTTTGAGGGAAAAAGAGACATTTCACAAGATAAAGAAGTGTTGAAATAATATAGATAGCTCTTTATATCATCTCTTGAAAGGAGAGACAGGTTAGATATTGAGATACATCACAGTGTTTTCTGCATACCAATTTTTTTGGATAACTTTCTGTGGTTGAACTTGAGAGGACTATATGTCTCATAAAAATTAGCAATATTTTGGCAAGTGTTAGAGAATTCATTTTGCTTTTATCGCCCTTCCCTTTATTATGCATTTCTTGTTCTTTAAGACCTACCTAATTTCTTCTTTTTTTCGTTTTCAGCATTTCTCTTTAATGTTTCAAAAGTTAACATCTTTTTGAAATTGCCAGTTCCCTTGCTTCTCAGGTTCTTGTCTCTTCATAATTTGTATTCACTAGTTGTTTTAAGGAGTCAAAGGCACACCGCAGTGGACCTCAGGTCCTTTATTTACCCTCTTCATTGCTTACCCAGGACTTGCCAATTCTTTTGAGCTCTTCAGATATTTCTTGCTGTCATTTAGATTTCAGTTTACTGTTCAGAACTTCATATTTATTTTCTGCTGCTTCTATATCTTCTTTTCCACTCAATGATTTTGTCCTGTTTCTGTCTTTCTAAAATCCACATTCACTCCTATGGGATCATACCTTGAACCTTACCAGATACAGCTGGAATTTTTTTTTTTTTTTCATCTTACCTGTCTTTTCTCTCTACTTACTTTTTTTAACTGATGATCATATCACATCAAGAAATACAAATGAAGTGACATTATGGGTAATGTCAAAATAAGGGTTGGTTGGCCAATATATGACCCTAACAACTAATGCATTTTGTGGCTACTATTTAATTGTATTTAAAATGAGAATTCAGTATATCTATACAATTCAAGAAAAATGCCTAATACACAGTAGCAAGAAAATAAAATTCAATTATTCTTAATAGACTAGGAGCCTCCGGTTAAGTACAGTGTATAAGAACATGGATTTTTACCCAGAACAGCACTTATTTGTAATTAGGCTTTACGAGTATTTTAGGCAAGTGTTTGAAGTTTAGAGAGGACAACGTTCAAGATGTGCAGAATAGTTTTTATAAGTTACATAATCAGAATTGAAAAATACATCCTGAATGTGTCAGTGGAACACCATCATCATTGTGCCAATATAAGCAAAAAAGGTAACAAAGAATTATTTCAATTTTTTAAAAATATATTAAAGATCCTGAAGAAATGAGTAGCAGCGCACATGGTCCTGTATTTGGTACGAGCACAGGATAATGACATCTTCAGATAATCTTTTTTCATAGTGGAGTGAACAAAGTTAAAGGTGGTTTGATACCATAAGGGAAAATATTAATGGTAAATTGTTCAAAGTTGTCCTTTCTGGCAGAAAATGAACTATACAATTGTTTCTGTCTATTCTGCTTATTGTTCTAATGTCACTATAAATGGGTGAAGAGCGGGTGCAAGGACAGATGTGCTAACAGAATTGCTAAGCAGTGACATGCATTATAAGAAGCCTGGGTTTCATTTTTTCGCATTTTGTGCCAGATTGAGTGAAACAAGTACCTCAAGATCCTTCTACTAGGTAGGACAGAGTATTCCTGCTGCTTTCCTTTTGAAAAATTTTTGCATAATTATCCAGCAGATGGATTTAAAAATGAAAAAGTGTAGGTTTACTGCAGGCAAGCTTCCTCCCAGATAGTTTTGAAAAGTTTATCAAGAATCCAAGACAGATTCTGGTATTACCCTGACTTTAATATTGTGGATATTAATATTGAGGGTGCAGTGTGAGAAGAGTCAACTAAAACTGACAAATTTTCTACTGAATATAATTTAGTCTTTCCAGGTCAGCAGGTAGGACTCTGGTGATATTCCTTAATTTCAGATGTCAGAGTGAATAAACAAAAATCTTCGTATTAAACTAGCCATATGACTTGCCTATAAAACACAATAAGAAAATAAGTTGTTTACCTCTGATGCCTTTCCAACCATGAGGTTGTCCTTACTCTTCATGTGTCTAGCATATTTTAATTCATAGCAACATGAAGGGGAAAAAGGAGGCAGTAAAATTGGATGTGACAGATTTGTTGGCAAGAGTTAGAAAATGTTTGTTGGTTTTTTTTTTTTTAAGTATTCTGATTTTGGTAGACTGCGGAAGTGCCTCCGAGAGGTGGTGGCAGAAGTTCCAGTGCTTTGAGCCATTGTAAGACTTAAAGAGCTAAAACGCTATAAAATGTACAATAGAAAACAGCTAGGTCTCAGCAGGAGAAGATGATGAAAATTCAATAAAATTTTTCTTCTTGACTTTCTAAGTTTCTGTAAGAATGTCTGTAAGAATTTTAATCAAATGGAGGCATTTTTCATTTCTTCAGTTGAAAAACATTGTTCTTTATTTTTTATAATGATCTAGGATGAATGACATTAACACCAGAGCATGTAAAAGAGAGGCAGAATTATAATGAATAGACTGTTTTCTTCACATCTGAGCAGAACTAATGTAGATGTTAGGATGCAACAGCAATTTTAAGTATTTTGAAACTAGGAAATTAGAAAAATAAATAATTTAGAAATTGGGAATTTTGGGGAACAAATGGGAAATTTGTTGCTACAGGACAAACCTAATATAATCCTATTTTGTAATGGTAGGCGATTAAATAGGAAATTTCTTTCTTCCAAATGTTAATATACATATATATCTGCTGCTAATAACCCAATTATTTTCTTTAATGCCTGCTATCTCAAACTTGTGAGACAGACAGACTAGAACTGGAAGTGCAGATACATCTTCTCTAAATTCTTAAGCAGAGTAAGGATTTTAAAAATCTGTAACTGTAGTTATGTTCAAAGGTGGTGGAGGCTGCTCGAGGTGAGTGGGCCCGTGCTGGCAGCCCTGATATGAAGCAGGCAGCCTGCCAGCCTTCATCAGGATCACTCCTCTACTGCCAGTGCCACACCTGTGTTTGCTGGTTTATTGTTGTGATCTGGGTATTTGTGCAATTACTGCACTGGCTGAATTCAGTTGTTGCAGTCAACAATTTTGTTCAGTCTTCAGTCTTTCCCAGAAACCATTACTCTGATGATGCTTGTCACTGGGCTTCCTCTTTGGTCAGTGGGAGAGACAAATCTTGCCAGAGAGTGATTTGGTCCCAAGTCACTGTTTTCTCTGTCTAAAAGGGTGGTGGTTCTCCTTCAAATATCACAGAATAAAGGGATTAGCCTGCGTCAGGCTGGAGTTAATTTTTTGTGAATTAGCTGTGTAAATGGGATGCCTTTGGTGTTGAAGGAACACAGGGGCAGCCAGTCTGGGTGGCCTTGTTTGGGAATCGTTGTAGTATTCATTTCAGTGAAGGGACTTTAGATTGCCTTAGCAGAAATCACTAGTATTTTTTTATCACAGTTTACATTACAATGCAACTTCCAGGCCCTCCCAGGTCTCCATAAATGCAGAAGAATGCTAATTTTCACACTGCTTGTTGCTGTGGCTTTTCTCCCTGCCCAAATAAATACTCACAAGATCAGCACTTAACTTGTGTTTTCCATAAACCAGGTACATGCTTGGGCACCACAACATGGATACTAGTTCACGTTGTTTGGTTCTCGGTGTCTCTGAGAAAGTCGGTGGTGTCAGGATTTAATTTCTAGTAACATAGAAGATGCTTTAGGTCCTTGTGGTGTTGGGTAGCAACTGGTGAGGAATTCAGGATCTTGGTGGTAAATAAAGGGTTAGTCAAGCATGATTCCCTTAACTACCAATATCACATTTATCCTAACTTCTTAAGGTGCTAATTATGGTTTATTAATGCAATAAATCAAACTTAGTAGTATTCTATTTTTGAGAAGTGCCACATAGCACAGGGTGGGGAACTTATTGTTAAGACAAGTCATATTTATTTTTAAAAATAGAGAAGTTAATTTAATTGTCTAACCTTACACCCTGTTGTTTGCCCTTCCATAGCCAGTAGAAATGTTGAGTGAGCTTGGCACATCTAGATCATGCTACCAGCTGATCTCACTACACATGTTCTTACTGTGATTAGGGATTCAGCTTGAATTTAAAAACACTACTCCTATGGAAGCCTCTGCCTAGAAATTCATTAGCCCTAGGTTTATACATCTCATTTGTGTGTATGTTTCTATATGTATACATTGTGTGTGCGCATATTTGTGTATATAGAATCAAATGATCTGATACTAATTTCTCATCTCTTTGCCTCTGGGTTAAATGAAAAAAAAATATTATGGACATAAATGATGAAGAATATCGGAACTGTAAAGGGTAATTATACCTACTGGAAAAAGAATGGTTTTCATGTGAATGGATTTCCTATTAAAGACTAAGTCCTGTAGAACTGACATGAAGTCAACTCTACATACAGAAGACAAGTCCATATATGTGCGGTCTGTGTTTGAATAGTTGCAAAGAGTTTAATAGCTTCCTTTTCTGAAGACGTCTGTTCCGTATTACTACTGTGTAAATCCAGTATGGATTCATTGTTCTATGCAAAGAGCCTACTGAAGAAGAAAAAAGGCTCAACACACCTGTCTGTATGTTAGGGAGGAGTTATTTTACTGTGGAGTCAGTCACAGAAGTTTGTACAATCCTTCCTCATGATATCCACTCTCTGCATTTGTGACCTGTGCACTTTTCAGTGCATGAATACAAGTTGGGATTTAATTTGTGGGTTGTTGTTTTCAGTCTCACATTATACACGATGAATCAACTTGCTGTTTCCTTTCCTGGGGCCAGGTATCGAAGCCAGCTGCAAGTCCTCAGAAATCTCCTTTGGCTCCTTTACTCATTGATGGGAACTGACAGTTGCATCTTTTCCCTGATGAGTCATTAATTCTGCACAGCCAAGAGTCTGCCAAAAAGATGCTAGATAGTTTTGGTTTATTTACAATTACTGCATTAAAAAAATAAGAGGAAATAGATGCAAAGGGCCTGAATTTCCAGCTGCTAGCTATATAGAAACCAAATAAAATGCACCAGTGCTCCTACCATTTTGTGGGCTATTAAAGTTAAAATAGGTTGAGCACTTAATTCTACTTAAATGGTCATAACCTGCTGTAAACATTAGTGTAATGACCATGTGTATTTTATTTGAACTGTTAATAAATCAAGCCTGGACTACCAGATTGCACATTATTCTTAGTAGGTAGGGATGACGCATTCCAACCAAATATACATTTTGTACAAATTATGAAGGTCCTTGTCTTGCCGTAAGTCCCCAATGTTTTGTTCATTTTTCTTCCCTCCTCCCTTCCCTGTCCCCCACAGTCTGAAACTGTGTTTAGGTAATACCCAAATACAAAACATACAATGAAAATGCTATTTGAGTATGGAGAATTGTTGTATCTGACAAAGGCTGGATTTCAGCAAGAGCTTATCTGCTGATCAACTTAATACTTACATGATTTTTTTTCCGCAAATATAATTGTTAATTCAGAATTCACTGAAATCAGATATAATTAGTTGAAACTCAGATTGGATACTATTACAGTACATTACCTACATACACACTATAATAATATATATTATATATTGCATTCTCTATTTAGATAAGGTGATCATTTTGTTTGTTGGTCATTGATAAATTGCTTCCCTCTCACTGAATTTCTAGATTAAAAATGCTAATATTTAGAAAGAGAGAAAAAGCAGCACTATAATGCTCTGTTTTCAAAATTTGTTTCCTTCTCATTTGCTTATTTTACAGTTCTAAAGATTCTTATCTCCAACTTCCAGATATATTGATTTGGAATTGTGATTGATTTTTCTCACTTGAATATAAACCACGTTCATATGTACACACTTGCCACCAAGGATATCTTCCAAAGATTGCTTTAGAAACACCTAGGCAATCATGCACGTTCCAAGTGTGCTCTGTAAGCAACATTTACTGTTTATGATGCATGAAAATGTATATGCTATAGTCATTTCTTAGCTGCTGCTGCTTTAAAAAACTAACCAAACCCATGAGGCTGTGACCTTCTCATCATCTTACCTAATTTGCTTAGAATTTACAGTAGAATGCCCTAAACTATTCACTGCAATCAGAGTAGTAAAGTTTTTTAAAAAGAGTGCTTTTACGACTGTAATGGACAACGGATTTGCTGAAAGAGACATCTAAATTTTTCTTAAATTGCAGGCTGTCTTTCAATATTCTCTTTTGTTTTAAGGGTTGGGTTTTCTTCAGTCAGGGACATTTATGTGCCATAAATAATTGAAATATTTATAAAAGTTTTATTTCAAAGACAGGCTAGGTAAACCCAGTGGGAAAACAAAATAAATTTTATTTTGTCCTGACATAGTACATATTATTCAGTGAGAAATAAACTCAGTCCTTATTGTGAAGACTAAAAGCCTACCTTCTAATAATTAAGGAAATAACATTCAGAGGTGGAGTGATCTCTGGGGTGCAAGTCTTTCTAGTTACTAGGCATTTGTCTCCGTTGCATACTGAAAATTAGAATCTGTTAAAATGTTTACTATAATCTGTTAAATCATGTCAGTAAGAATAATAGAAGAGTCAAAACAGCTGACTAAGCTTAAAACTATAAGTGAATATCATTCCCTGAAAACAAATGATATTGGACTTTACACTGACACTCCATCAATAGCCTGATAGTAAAAGGGAAACAACTTTCAATTAGAATACTATAGATGACCTTAACGTACAAAGTATTGCTAAATTGTTCTGTTTTGTAATGAACATTTGTAAAAGCATTCATGTGGTAAAATGGTAAATATTCATTTTAGTCCCAGGTGGATAGGCTGATAATGACACTTTATTTTGCAGAATGGTATAACTGGTGTAACCTAATGTTCAGAGAAATTTAATCTGTATATGATTACATAGTGAAGTGTCCTAGGAATGTGTTTAAGCTATTTCGGCCATGTATATTTATACTGCAAAATGAGTAGAGAACTCTGACGGTTTTGGAGTCACTGGGATTTCATGGTGTTTATGACAGGGTGTTGCAGTGGTGACAAACGTTACATAAACCAACTTCTTCCAGAATTGTCCTGTAATACAAAATTGCCATCCTGGATGAGCATAAGCAAATTGTACTGGCTGCAAAAATCCTCTCTCTCCACACCCACATAATTTGTCATTGAGTTTAACATTTCATTATTTTTTTCTATTAAATTTCCTTCTCTTGCTTTCTCCCACAGGGTAAGGGAGAAGGTGCCACCCTTCTTAAAAAGCTTTATGTTTCATTCAGGTTCCTGTATCTAAATTAGGTGTTCTTTCAACTTAAGTCTTCTCTAAATTCAGAGGAATTGTGCTGATTAAGTCTTGTTGATATATGGTCTAATTGCTTTATCTATTGAAGTTTTTTCTTAATTAGACAACCTTCTTGTTAGTTAATCAAATTCAGAGGAGTTTGCTGATATTAATCAGGACAAAATTCTTTATTTGTGATTACATATTTTGTGATTTATGTGTTTTCAAATATGAAAAAATGTTACAATGGTAGAAATATTTTTTTTTTTTTTTACTCAAACATTAACTTCAGAAGAAACATTGGGCTTTTCACATAACAGCATTGCTGCCAAGGATGGGTGTGCTGATGTGGAGAAATTACTTTATTTCTAGAATGGCTTATTTATACATGCTTACATTTATATTGCATATATATGTGCGAAACCTTCCATATGGTGCTTATCAAATGTGAGAGACTAAAATTTGGTTTTTACAGAATTCAAGAAGGGAAGACTGGGAAAACCAATTGACCAATCTTTTCTTAAACCCAGTCCTGAGAATCCTGTTAATAGTAAAGAATTGTAACAGTGAAAATATATTCAGTTTTGTAGAAAAATACTGACTTGAATAATCTAAGTGATTCATCATTAGACCAATGCATTAATAATTTTTTTTCATTTGCATTGCGCTTTGTTAGACTAAACAACACAAGTTTGCAATGTAGAAGTTGAGGTGACCACAAGAGATGAACTGATTGAAGGGTTTGTTAGCTGCCACAGTTAGAGGTGAATTTTACTGTCTTCAAATACATGGGCTCTGTGCTTGGATACAGTGCTAAGAGTCAAGGCTTGTTATCAGGTATCATATTGTCCAAAATTAAAAACTTTGAGGATCTATTAGTTAATAGATCTGATAGCTTTGTCTTGTATCTTCGCTCTTCTTTCTTTTTTTTTTAAGGTCTCTTCTAACAGTTCTGAGAGTATGGTTTATTTTGTGATTCTCAGTGATAAGTTTGTTGTTGGCTTTTTGTCTCCTCCCTGCTTAGTATGCCATAAAATGTCATATGAAGGAAAATGTAAAAGTATGCATAGTTTATATTAAATTCCATTTAAAAATTCAGGAAATTTCTTAATTTATGCAAATTGGTAGAGATCAGTGTTTGCAAGACAGAAGAGTGAAATCTGTGCCAACTGAATACCCATGGGGCAGCATAATTGGTTGCTTGGGACAGATGGTCTTTAAATGTTCAAGCTGAACTGGAATTAGGGGTGGTGATGTTACTTTAAAATGATCCTTAAAGCAGTGTTACTGCTTGTAGGTGATTTTTTTAATGCAAGGCTTAACTTTAAACAAAAGCACGACATTTCGGTGGCAAAAGAGACCATTAAGTCTAACACACTTTTTGTGGTGCTAAAAGAGGAATGTAAGGGATGACCTTATTGAAACTACCTGATTGTTTTAGCAGGAAGACGTTTTTCCTTGACCTTTGTTCATCAGCAAATTAAAAGGGGAGTATTCTGTAAAGCTTGTCAGGCTGATTACACATAATATTGTTACTGCCGGTGAGGTGAGACAGCTCCTTTACAGTGATGTATACCTTGCTTAAAATCACACATAGCTGGAGGGGTAACAAAAAAACTGTAGGTGCTTTGATATAAAACTTAAATGCAGGAGATTTTATTTGAATGCCATGCAACAACTAGAATGCTAATGTTTATCAGCTATTCTAGTACTGGCTAGATTTAATTCATACAATGGTAGAGTCTTTCAGTCAGTTTGATGGAAAAATTTGAACAAAACCCTCCATGTAAAGAATGCTAAATTCTTCAAGGTTCAATATCTTGGCATGTGAATTTTCTCATAAACCTACAATACGTTTGACTACATGACCTCTATTTGAGATAATATATTATTTATAACATTAGTTATCCATATCGAGGATAACCAGATTACTCAGCTGTTTAGTTACCATTAAACTTATTTAGTTTAGGTATGCATAACTGAGCCCTGGCATTATCTCCTTACACTAACTTTACGCCGTGCCTTCTTGTAGTCATTCTCAGAAATACGTCTTGTTCCCCAACTAGATCTGCAACTTCCTTTCCTCTAGTGGATGAACATAATTGAAATGGTTTGAAACCACAGTTTCTTGAAGTAAAGTTCATCCACAAGTTGAAAGGAAACGTTTATAAAGTGAATGAAATATTTTACTGACAGATGATATTTTTATTTATCAGCTACAGAACGCATTAGAAAGATTGCAGTTTTTATTTAACCACCCTGGGGAAACTTAACTTTTTCTGGTATTCAGGGGATGAATCTCCCTCCTCTTTTCAACTTTCCTCTAAAAGATAACCTGTACTCTGAAATGGAAAAGTTGACCTAGCAATTGTGCTGAAGATCTTCACTGAAAGTCTTGGGTGCTACATTGCAGATCAAATTATCCTAGTTCTTATTTTGTAGTAGCAAGCAGAAATCTTTCATTATATTTCATTAGAGATACAAACTCAAAGAACTCTATCCTTTTTAATTTGCAACATTCTGTCAAAGCTGAATGTAATTATTCCTGAAACTTCAATATGCAGTTAGAATTCTTTGCCTAAAGTCTTGTGTTGATGAAAGAGACATTTTATTCACTTTCATCTCTTCTAGGTATCCAAAGTATGGTTTAATATACAAGGATTTTCTTTTTTCATAAATCTATCATATTTTGTGAGCTGCCTATTGCTAGAGTAGATAGGACTGATAATAACATTTAATTTGTGTTATTGAGTTTCTTTGCTGAAGTGGGTATTCAAAATCCATTAAAGGAGCATTGAGCTTCCTGTTTAATTTCAAGGTTTTGGATCTGATAATAAAACTGTACTGATGTGTTGCAGAGTTGAGGTTCTTTCCCACACACCAGAGGTACAGCAAGGAAGAAAGAAATAAAATTAAGTTGTAGAGGGAACGGATGTTTGAGTCTGCCTCAAAAGAAGAACTAGAACACAATTCTAAATGAAAAGTGTGTTGTTTTGGAATTAACTGTAATGTTTGGGTTTTTTTCTGAAATGGGGTATGAAAGCTGGATCTGTATGTCATTCAGCCTAAACCAATGTTTTGGATTTATTTCATTGTGGATTTTAGAAAAACTTTAAAAAATATAGTTACATTCCAAGTAAAAAGTAACATTTTGAAAAGGATAGATTATTTTGACTTATCCGTTTATCCGTTAATTAATAATTAGGTTTGGTGCCTCTTAGCATATTTGTCAGTTCTAATTTATACTGTGGAAGATTTGACAGGAGGAAATTGTGGAATGAAATATATTTCACAAAGTTAGAACAGATCTGAATCATCCTTCCATCAAATTACTGGCTGTCACAGAACTTCATACTTTCAAAGTTTTGCTTGGCCTCTTGCAGGGAATATCTTTTAAAACATGAAAAATCTCACACTGTGTACCATCACTCAGGTTAAATACATCCTTTCTGTCTCCATCACAGACAATATGCCATTGACAGTGTTTTGGTCAGATAATTTTTATAGTCAGATGCAGCACGTCCTTTTGACATATAAAACATCTATTTATCTGTGTTCGAAGAAATCAAATTATTTGACAGGTGAACAGAGGGACCTTCTCCAATTAGGAATCTATAAAGTATGAAGAATGCTTGAATTAGTAAAATTTGTAAGTTTTCAAATGCATTGAACAATGTTGTCAGAAGATCTCATGCTTTTATTTTCTGTGTTAGACAGGGCTACGAAGAACTGGAAAGACAACTGAAAGAAGTCTTTAAGGAAAGGAGCAGTATCCTTCGTCAACTGTCGAAGACTTCTAAAGAACTTGAGGGAATTAAAATAAACCTCCAGGTTAGGTTATGGCTCAGTTTCTGTAGGATTATTTACCTCATTTTTTTTTCATATCGATATGTATTGATTGAAAAAAAATACAGGCTGCTTTTTTTTTAAATATGTGAATAATTATTATTTTGTTGACCACCTACTGATGTGGAAATCTTTAACCTAATAAGTTAGGCTCTTTGACCACTTAAAAAAACAAAGAAAGAAAAAAAAAAAAAGAAAATAGACCATAGTAGAATAAAATAGGAAGGGAAGGAAATAGAATCAGCTGTCTTAGTGGAGTTACCACACATTTGTCCTGTCAGCTACTCTAAAGTATTTCCTTTACTGTTGCAGGTTGCACCTTTGATGAGTTACATCTACTCAGCCTAGTTTGGCTGCTCACTTTAGCTACCTGACATACCATCAATGCGAATTTACTGGATTTACTGCAGGGTTTACTTCACAAGTTTAACTGACAAATTGTACTAGATGAGCCTCCAGCTAGAGCTGAGACATCTTTGAATTTGACTTGGGAGGTTTTGAGGTGTCACAGATAAACTGAAAGGGCAAGAGTCAGAGTAACTCTGGAGTCAAATTAGCTTCTCAAAGTGAAAAACAGATTAAAATCCTGCTCTGGATCTGAGGTCCTGAAATCACCAGACACTCACTTAAGAGCATGCTCGCCTTTTCCAGATATAGTCTGTTGGTCTGGTGAAAACATTGAGACTGATTATTGGTTGATATTTGTCTCTGTATTTCATGCTGTTTAAAAGGACAGTATTTTTCTGACACTGCATTTTTATCTTCGTGTTCATGTAAGCTAGCTGGGAAAAATATAATGAGTAGCACCCCTGTATTCACATTCTAGGCTTCCCTTGTTAATTAATACAAACTATTGAACTATATATCTTTTTGAGAGCTTTATCATGCTATTATTGCAGGGATTTCTTCTCACTTTTTAGGGAGATGTGCTTCTCCTTGTAACAAAGTAATTTGAGAATGGGATTTCTTATGCAGCACAGTTGAAGGTAGTACTCAGCAAAGTTATACTATGAGATATTTTAAACTCAACACTGTAGAGAGCCAGATATAGGCAAAGAGCTGTAGTGTTATCTTCTGTATATACACACTTACCTTTGCCATACAATCCTAATGCTTTTAGTCATTTGTTTGTTTCTTAATCTACTTATTTTATTTGATCAGCTCTCATTTAGTATTTGAAAAACAGTTGCATACAGTTAGCTCTTCTGAGTTATGGTAACAGAATAGTCAGGCTGTTCCTGCGTTTTTTATGAGTGGTAATATCTATTATTCACCAGGAGCATTTTGTGAAAGATGACCAAATTAATAATTTCACAGATTAATAATATTAAAGTTCTCTTTGGTAATAGAGTTCTTTCTTTGCTATCAGTCTTTGAAAAATGATGAAGCATCAGCAAAAAATGATGTGCAGAAGCTTCTGGAACTGGGCCAAAAGCAAAGGTAAGACCTTTACCTGCTCCCTTCTTTTTCCCTTTCCAGGCTGATGACTCTCAGACTAGGAAATTCCATTTTTTCATTTACTTTAATCTATAAACACTATATTCCAGAGTCTGCTGATTATAGCAGTAAAATAAGGGCAAGGGATGCTCTTTTGGAAAGTTTTTGAAGTGAATTATTTATTTGCTGATATTGGACATATACTAGGAAAATATATTAAACTGCTATAGTAAGATATCTGCTAAAGAAAGGGACTTTGAATTTCTCAGGAAAGTTTAGTCATGACATTTTCTCTTAAAAAGAATAAAATCTGAAGTTTTATAAAATTACTAGTTGATGGTAGTACCTAGTTAATTAAATTATCAAAGTATCTCAATCTCTGAATTTAAAGATAATGATACGTATTTATTAATGCTTTTCAGTTAAATATTTATGTATGTAGACCCTCAAAATCACTACTCATGGTGAAAATTTAGGAGTACTTGCACTGAATATCTGTGAAGAAGGCCATTAGGAGCACAGAGAAGTATTCACTTCAAATTATACATTAAGCACTTAAGAAACAATGAGTTTCCATGGCAGGAAATGCAAGTTCCCAGCCTAGTCCTTAGTCTCAAATCCCGGAGTACTTTGCCACAAGTAACTGTCATCATTCTACTTCTCTTAATTCTTGGAATGCAGACCAGCAAATAACGAAATCAGTACATTTTTAATTACAAGAAAGTGCAACTAATATAGGGATCAATTTGCAGAAACAATAATATATAATGAATGCATCTATACTTCATCTTTTGCCTTAGGAATGCAAATAGCGAAGGATTAATAAAATTCATACTTCTTTCATTGTTAGAAATGCAATACTTAAATCCCATGGCCATCTTCTTGCTGATACTGTATTTAACCTAAGTATATGAAACTGCATTCATATAGAGAAAGCTTGTGAGAAAATGACCTTCATTTCTTCAATACACAACAAAAAAGATCTATAATACAGTACTCATAGAAGTTCTCATTTTTATTTTGATAGAGGAGGATCACATGCATAAAAGTCTTTCAAGTGTTCCAGACAAATCTATTAAATGATGACAGTAAGACTTCAGCTTATGTCCTATTAAACACTTAAATGTAATATGTCTTGGGTGCAACTGAAGGTATACATCTCAGCATCATAGCTGCCCTCGTCACGGACCACATCCCTCATTCTTTCATACAGGAATGTGTTTTTTGTAGTGGTTTGATTGCTGTTCAGCTTTTATGAAATAGAGAGATTTATTGATTAAAACTATTAATAGACTGTTTAGTAAATAGATGTAGTGGCAGATGGGAAAATTTTGCTACTTACTACAAGTTTGTATTAAAACTTCTAGTAACAACCGCTTCCTAATCTCCTCCTTAAATCACCACTTGAAGTCTCTCAAAGTCTGCCCAAAGTGTATGTTGACTTTTGCTTCTAAGGGATTCAGCTATTGAGTATGTGACACAATAGCCCTTCCCAGAGATAGACCCAGGGTGCAATATTCCTGAGCAGCCCTCACCCGTCTTCAGAAAATAAAATGCTTTTACAATATATTCCAAGGAAATGCCTTGGAGCTACTGTGAGTACCTGACAGCTGTTTACAGGCTTACTGGATTTCACTTCCAGAGAGGTGTGGAAGTTCAGTGTAAGAAGGTGGTGTTAAAAATGTGCCAGGGAATCTCCCCCATCGAATTTCTCTAAGGAAGGGTCACAGTTTATTTGCCAAGAGCCTCAGTCTATATTTCATCCAGAGTAAGGGAAGAACAGTGAATGTAGTGTACTTAAATCTGTTGTATTGTATTTCAACCTAAATTCACAATGTATGTCCCAATATTAATCTTATGATCTTTCTTTGAACAAACATGAGCTGTGTTCGGTCTGTGAGCACTATTTCCATTATTCTCTTCAATGATGGATGATGAAGTTTAGAGTGATAGAATTTCAGCTTGTGTAAGTAGTTCTGCTGACTTCAGATTAGATATTTTTTTAATCCCTTTTGTGTAAATTCTTCAGTACTTCCCAAGTTGAGAGTAAAACTTGGTCGCTTACTATGATGCCTCAAGTTTTATTCTTTCTGTGCACCATCAGCACTTTGAAATGATGGCATCTGTTTGTGTGATAAGAGAGCTATATTGTGCTCACGGTGCATGGGTTTCACGCTGCTCAATCAGTATTTCAATTAAATCTGTTCTGTACTAATGCTGCTGAAATTGCTAAAAGTAATAGTGTTATTGGCTAACGAGAGATGATCCAGCAGCTCACAAATTCTGTTCTTGTGTGAACTAGATGGTTTCCATTCCAGTTTAGTTTTCGCTGGGACAAATTATTTTCTGTGTCTAAACCCATTTCTGCATTGGTCTTCTGTGAAGGTTTATTCATGCAAGCAACAGCCCCAAAGAAGCTCTGAAATATGTCACTCTCCTAATTTGTCATAGTCCTGAAGTGTGTCACGTGCTGTGAGCAGAAAGGCTTGGCCTGCAGAGGATCTTAGCCTGCTGCAGTTCTTGCAATTTGGAGAAATTCTCTGACTGCACCAGTAACACAAAGGGTTTTGTTTTTTTTTTTTTTTTATTCAAACAAAGCCCAATCCAAGCAATTATCCACTTGTTTTTTTCTTGTTTGTCATTATCTTCTACTGAGTTTTGTGGTGTTTTTCTCTGCAAGGAGCTAGGTGAAAGTTGAATTTTATCAGAACATTATTTAATTCTTTGTTTTAAAGCAGATATAAGATAGTTCTTCTTGATAATATTATGGTTCCATTTTGGTGCATTTTCAATAGCCCACGTTCCTCATTTTTTTTGGTGCCAATCATTTCTGCTAGAAATTATACCCTGGCAGATGTTTTGCACAGCAGGCTACTCAGTAGATGTAAAAGGTGGCCAATTTCCATCACAGATAATTTTTGTCTTTCATTGGCACTATAGTTCATGGGGTCATTATGATTTTATTAGCAAGACTCATAGACACAGTACATCTGTTTGTTACTCTAAATAATTAAAGGTGCCTTTTCTTGATTCTGAAGAATTATTTCTTAATGGACACTTGTGATGAAGTTTGTGTTCTGTGTTTTCAATGAACTAGGGAAGAAATGAAATCTCTCCAGGAGGCCTTTCAAAAGCAGCTTAATGAGGCAACTGAGAAAGCAGAAAAGCAGCAGGCTACTGTGAGTGATTCCCTGTCCCTCTTTCATTATTATTGTTTGTTTTTTCTGTCTTTTTTTAATCCTTTTCTCTTGAGAATTTGTCATCGGCTCAAATAACTTTGCACGTAAAAAGCCTGGATTTCAAGTATGTGGTAGTACTCTACGAGCTTCAGAAGAAAGGAGCTGAAAAATGTTTGTATGTTCAAAATCACTAATCCTTTGTCTTACTATTTTCTGTGAGATTTAGGTGTAGACTTGGGCCTTGAGAATTGAGCCTAAGTCCTTCCCCTGATGAGGTTGTCTTTGTAAACCCTCATATCTCACCTATACCTATGTATACTCCATTGACTTTTTTTGCAATCACTGCAGATTTTCAGCAACAAAATAGATAGAGCGTCTGACTTTGACCACGGTAGATCTAATTATCACAATAGGAAGTTATCAAGACCCATTAAGATTCCATGCTATAATGAAATTCTGGATAAATTTTACAATTGGTTGGATTTTTGTGTATCAATGTAATGTTTTGGGACATAAATAGTCACATTTTGCTATTTCAGAAAAAAAAAAAAACTAGAATCATGTTTTCTGTTTAAGTCGGATGTTAAAAGGAAATTTTTGCTATATTGTTTAGTAATATTACTATAGCATGAACACCACTGAGCATAAGTTGACTAGATAATCTTCCAAGGTCCCTTCAAACCTGAACTGTTCTGTGATTCTATTGAAAATGATATGCTATAAGGGTTTATAGATCTATTTTTAATTCCATAGTAGATAATTACAGGTTTATTTAGTAAGGTTTTACCTTTTTCTAGGCTCACAAAACAAGGGTTCTTCCAAGACAGAAGTTTAAAAATTATCACTGAATTTAGCTAATATTTACAAATACCTTCTTTTGTATGAATGTGCTTTGTATGTGGCTTTATGTCCTTGTTGAACATGCTTTGCATGCCACCTTCTAATGAGAAACAATGTAGATTTTGAACTGTTCTCTTTGCAAGTTTCTTTTAATTAATCTGATTTGTGAGAATACTTTTTCCCCCTGTCACCCAGAAGTCTGAAGAGTAACAGTACTTTTTTACCTATTCTTGCATCCCTTCAACATATGCTTGACGGATTTTTAGTACTTGTAATTTTGTCCAGAGAACAAAAATCCTTTTTTGTCCTTGAGGGGAAAAAATGAAGTAAAGGGAATGCTGTATTGAGTTGAAAAGAATAACTTATTTCTGGGGTTTCTTAATAGCCAGGGCGGCATATATCCAGGAAAAAAAAAACCAAACAACTTCACTTGTTTTAAGATGGCAAGATATATAGTCCTGAAATAAGGAAATACGAACCTCTTTGTCTCTGCTGCGTATTCAGAACATGCTGGTCAAAAGCTCACTTTTTTCAGGTGCACAGACACGTTTCCACCAGCTTTATCCGCACAATGAATTCTAGTCTTACAAATTAAAGATTTAAGACATATTTTGTTATTTAATCTCTGTATTAGATTTTGGTACTTAAGACAAATTCAGCTGTGAGTTAAATACATCTCAGATGGCGTGAATTTGCGTTGTTGTTTTTTGTGATATAGTGATTTTTTAAACTTAAACAGTATTGCCTTGAGTAAATTCAGTCCACGCCCTGGCACTGAGGAAGGGCACAAGACCTCATAGAATCATAGAATGGTTAAAGTTGGAAAGGACTTTAAAGATCATCAAGTTCCAACCCCCCTGCCATGGGCAGGGACACTTCCTACCAGACCAGGTTGCTCAAAGCCCCATCCAGCCTGGTCTTGAACATTTCCAGGGATGAGGCATCCACAACTTCTTTGGGCAACCTGTTCCAGTGCCTCACCACCATCACAGTAAAGAATTTCTTTCTAGTATCTAATCTGAATCTCCCCTCTTCCAATTTAAAGCTGTTAGCCCTTGTCACATCACTACACTTCCTGACAGAGTCCCTTTCCAGCTCTCCTGTAGGCTCTCTTCAGATATTGGAAGGCTGCTATGAGGTCTCCCCAGAGCCTTCTCTTCTCCAGGCTAAATAACCCCAGCTCTCTCAGCCCATCTTCATAGGAGAGGTGCTCCATCCCTCTGATCATGCTCATGGCCCTCCTCTGTACCTGTTCTACGCAAGTCAAACAAAATCTACTGTTAACTGTAAGCAAAAATGATACCTGGTGCAGAAACCAGGGAAAACCCTCTGAGTTTCTGGGTGCAGAAACCAGGGAAAACCCTATAACAGAACATGGCTGGGAGTATTCTCGGCAGATTAGAGAAATTGAATTCTTCAGCTATATTCTCAAACTTGCCAATACTAGAATATTAAATTTGTTACTGATTTTAAGGAATGCAGAACTGTGTCCTTGGTTTGTGACATTTATTCCTTTATGCCTCGGGGTACAAGGTGCATAATGGAGCTCACCCATACAGTAAGATTGAATGAATATTCAAAAAGTGCAATAGAAATGGAAATAAATATTATTGCTGTCACACAGGTTTGCTTTACACCTAGTTTCTCCATGTTTTTCTGAAAGCAATATGAATGCTGTGAAAGAAGGTCTAGGTACTTTGAGGCAAGCCTAGCTAGAGGATGCTAGCTTGAATTTAATTCTAATTTACTGAATTGTGAGTCTTGTTTCTAATACAATTTAAGTACCTTTTATTCTACAGGTTTTGTTGAAGTGACTCTTGATTATAATCAGAGTAAATAAGAATAGAATTATATTTCTCAAAGCCACATGAATAAAACACTGGAGGGGGGTTAGAAATACATATTTCTTCTCTGCGCTTGCCAAGAAGGCATAGTACAGTGCTTCCTGTACTATGGATCGATTGGCTGTATATATTCAACAGGGAACACCTGCTTGAAGGTGTTCTTTATTAGGTAAATGCAAAAGTGTAAGTACTTATGCACAAGAATTAAGTAAAATTACATGAAAAATAACCTGGAAAGTATTCAAGGACCCTGACCAAACCAAAAGAACAAAGGAGTTGCCACAGCAATGTGTGGGAAGACTCTTCACTATCAGTTGCACAGAAACAACGTTATCAATGTTATTGTGCATGCTTATCCTTTTTCTTGGCCCTTTAAGACCAGAGGAGCCAAGAATGGTTGGTTGGCAGCTAAAAAGTTGCCATTCTGAGTATCTGCTGCAGAGTTTGTGGGTACCATCTCTCAAAGAGCAGCCAGTGGAGCTGCTTCTAGGTAGTAACAACTTCCTGAGGGTAGAAGCAGCAACTTGGACTTCAGGAAACAAAAAGATGTAAAGACATTCCTGCCCTTTACAGTACTAGTGACGCTGTGGGCTGATCTGGAGGCCCTTAGCAGTGGTGAGCATTCCCTTTCTGGATCTTTTGCCTTCTCCATCTGTAGCACTAACACATGAAGAACAGCAGCAGTCCGTGTTGGGACAGGTCTTTCTAGAAAATATACAGCAGACCTGGGATAAATTTATGCCTCTTGTCTCAGCTGCTCTATCCAAGGTAGTAAAATGTGCAGAAGAATACTTGTTATTATAAGGATGGTTTAAATTTTAGGGTAGTCCTATGTTGCAATGTTCAAGGTCTAACACAGCCTTTTAGAAAGCCTTGGGTTGTGAGGGAGCTTCTCTACAGACCATCTCACACTAAAACTGTGGATTATTTGTATATCAAGAAACATTTTTTAAACAGATAAAACTTGTTAGATAAAACTTGTGTGAGACATCATTCCAAGTAACCTGTGGCCCTCTTTAACAAATGATGAAGGTTGACAGAGCTGTTTGGTCTGCATTTAATATCAAATACCTAAGCAATTTATAATATATTGTTATGCAGTTAAAAATGTGTAATAATGTCGAGCTATGTCTCTAAATGTGAAGGGGAACTACTTCTTCCAGAAACAGGATTAAGGACCATGGATTAATTTTCACTTTTCTTAACAAAGAGACAGAGGGCAAATAATATATGTAACTTGAAAGTGTGTTTTGGCTTTTTTTTTTTCCCAGTGAATTTGAATAAATAGGGTAAGTAGTAATTCTGTATCTCTGCATTAGGTTATCAGGCTCTTAGAGCTTTTTGAAGAAGTGCTCTTGTCTTGTCTGCGTTTCATGCTAACTGCTAGTGTCATAAGAAATTGTTATGTTTTAGGAAGTGACCTCAAGGTTCGCAAAGTTGTTTCCCATTAACTGCAATTGAAATGTATAAAAAGAGCTGGATCACTCTGGATGTGGGAGAAAGTAAAGAAGGAAACAGGAAAATGCTCAAAAACAGTTTGGCTAAGGCTTAGTCTGCATTTTACATTTTGTTCCTCCTGTTGGTATGCTAACAGTTTTTAAAAAGACATGGTGATAGAATGGTTTGACAATACAATTATAGTACCGTCTATCAAAATAAAGGAGAAAATATGTCTCTAAATTCCTTTTCCCCAGTTGCTTGGTGTTCACTTTGAAAAATAAGTAACACATTATGCATGACTTGTAAAAGTAAACAATAAACAATATGGTTATTTTGAAATCAGTAGGGGTTTTCTTAGTCATAAAGACTAATAGAATATGGGGAATTTAATTCAGAGAGATGAAGCACCAAACAAGAATCTTAAGAACTGTCACAAACTTATGCCTGCAATGTTTTAAATAAAAAGATCAGATGTTAATTTCACTTAAATACTTATTTTGTTTAGTAACAACTCTTATGACAGGTCCTAACGTCTTAAATGTATCTTTGACAAAAATCTGGTTTATTAATTAAAATATAACGTACAGTTTAAAAGTTAACATTCATCTAAGAAATCCTAGTAGGTAAAAATATATTTAGGTTTGCTTTTACAAATATTTATCACTCTGTAGAGCACTTTCTCCCAAAGGAAAGAATATTTCCTATGATTTAGATAATAACCTAACTGGTTCTCTTTGGCTTTTGAAGTAGATTTCTACACTGTAACTTGAAAATTAGTCCATGAAAATTAATATTGAGTACATTAGGGTTTTCAGATATTGCCAAAATAGTTAGGTGTTAATGAATGTATACGGTCCCATTTTAATTGCTCATGTCTCAGTCCCGAGCAAGATTGAAGTCTGGAGGCAAGCAAGTAAGCATACAGCTGAGCTTTGACTGTGTGGTAATGATGTTATATTGGTATTCTTCCATCCTCGTCTGTAGTGAATAACTAACTATTGTCTGACTCTTAGAATTAGATCACTGCCATCTGCTAAAGCATTCTGTATTTCGATGGGGAAAATTTAATTTGAACATTTCAAGGTCACAAACTGCTGTGAGTAAAGGCCACTGGATGGAAGCTGTTGCCTTTAATAAACATAATGAGCTCTGAAACACACAAAGCTCTGAGTACCTTGGATGTTTGTCTCCAGGAGACAGAAGAGTGTCCTTGCTTAATATTGCAAAGTTCAGCCTTAGAACACCAATATATTTTCATTACATATTTTCATAATTACAGCTAGATAATAATTAAAGGCAGCCAACATTTGGAAAGAGGTGAATGTCAAACACAAACAAAGAGTGGGTAGAAAGGAAGAAATGTAGAAAGTTTCTTAGTTTCAATTTTTCAGTTTTGTGCCTTTTAATGTAGAGATGGGTATAAATGTCTGTTCTTGTTTATTGTATTGTCATGATTTGGTGACTGAAAGTAGACTTTTTACATCTAGGAAATGGTATTGTGCCTTGTCATTGGGACTGACTAAAAGCATCCATGCAAATGTTCTCATACAGTCTGATCCGCCTTAACGTATGAAACTATAGATGTAGATGCATTTAAATTTTTATCTTTATATTAGGTCCAGTAACCAAGCTATACAAATCCCTCATATGAAGCTCTCTGTAGCTTTACTTTATGACTAAGTGGTTCTTCAGCTGTTAGAGAAGCAGTAGAAGCGCTTTAAATATGCTGTTATAATTTGAAAGCAAAAATGAATAACTTTTAATTAATGTTGATATTATTTTTAGAAAAGAAAGGTACTTAATTGTCTTTTGATTATTGTTTTAATTTATCTCAATAAGTTTGCACTATTTAAGATGTCCATATCAGTAACATCAGGTGTGTGTATATATGAATAGTAATTAACAGAAATTATGGGTTTAACTCACATAGATTGCTGGTTAAATTAACAGTACTATGGTGTCTTAAATATCTCTGCACCGAAAGATGCATTGTGATATGTACAGGGTATGTATAGAGAGCACACAGACAGTAATTTCTGTATCATATCTCTGTAATTATTTCATATATATTCAGATTTAAAAGTGAAGTGCTTTGAAGGAATATTAATACTCTTTTGAGAGCTAAGACTAAGAAAGGGAACACTCTTTAATGAAGGACAGTATATTATTTTCCTCAGTATTTAATGGCAGCTGGTAAAACTTTTGAACAAGTGAAAAAACAAAATCTACAACGTGAACTAGCTAGGTTATTTTTTTCTCAGTTAATCTAATCCTAACTTAATCCTGATTCATATTTTGATAGTGACCTTTAATTTTTCACGTGCAAAATTTTGTATTTATTATACAATATATATGGACTAAATGTTAGTATTTGTGGATGTGATTGCTAGACAAGTGCTGAACATATTGGTTTTTTATTAAAACGACACCCTAAGTGGTGGCTGGATGTGTAGTTAGTATTTCCACAACCAAAACCCTTAGACAAAGTTTTGGTAGAGTTTGCAAAAGAAGTAACATTTATGTATATCAGTTGGCGCTAGTCTCATGCTTTCCCCTTTCCCCTCACTTTTCTCTCTTAAGTGATGATAGTGTTCTCTGACTCCTCTTTTGATACAGAAGAGAGTGATGTCAAGTCTGGTGATTGTTCTAAAATTACTGACATCTGTCTACTTAGGTGTGGACATGATTCTAAGAACAGCTGTCCTATCATGCAGATTCACTGTATCTGCATGACATCCAAATCATTAATCTCTGTGTCAATGTATCTATACTCCAAATTTGTTTTCTTACAGAGGTTTTGCTTTTCTTAACAAGTCTGCTGCAATGTCAAATGAACTGCAATTTGCCATGAAACTTAGGCTTTTGTGTCAACTGGGTGACATAGGTGTGGGTGCATAGGCAATGGGTGCACATAGGGGTGGGGATTTTGCTAATTAAGATATCCTGTCTAAGAGCATACTCCTTCAAAGTGGCAGGAATGTGTTCTTTTAATCCTACTTGTTATAATAACATCCTTTCTTTAAATCCTACTTGTTATAATAACATCCTTTCTTTCATTATGTTCCATAAGCCAGAAAGAAAGCTTAATCATGAAAGAAACTTAGACTGATTTGTAAAAACTATTTTACAAAGTGTGTTTGACTAAATTCAGTCCTAAACTAAAATAAAAATATCTACTTTTCAAGGCAAGTCATTGAATTAAATAGGAACTAACGACTAAATTTAAATACCTTCACATATAATACACTTTATTCCATAGTGTGTCTGATCAGAATCAAGGGGTTTATCTCATTAGGATGTCACTAAGACTGTAGCATTCAAATCAAATAATTGTGTTAGAAACTTGCTATGATGACAGATGTTGTGTTCCTAGAGGGTTAAAAACTTTTTAGATTGTAAAATCAGTTAATATTGTAAAAATTCTTAGTTCTCTGAAGATCGTGTGGGAATTAATTGTTAAAAATAAGCACTATATCTCCTTATGTAAAAGCAAAGTAAACCTGTTTATGCACAGTAATTTTCTTCTCTTGATTATAAGTTTTCTACTAAATATCATGTTAATGTTTTTATTAGTAACTACCTAACTGTGGACTGTACTAATTCATATATAAGCAGAAGATTGTTATTGAAAGCTGTGAGTAAAGTAAAAGAAACAGTTAAACTGATGTTTAGGTACATTTCAACAGCTCACACTCAGTATTTCTTTAAACTTGTAGATTAACTTTTTGAAGACTGAAATGGAAAGGAAGAGCAAAATGATCCGTGACCTACAAAACGAGGTAAGAGGAATATTTGATTGTCATCTCCATTCAGAGTTTACACTGAAAGAGATTGTGGTTTGGCTTTGTTTAAAACATATCTTATTGTAGAAAGATAAAGCCCCAGTGAAATACTCTAACCACAGAAGCAAACAAAAATGATAGTGTGCATTTAGAGGTATTTTTTTATTGAATGCTCCTGTTGACTCTCTGCTACTCGTGCATAGGTCCATAGTACACTGCTGTAACTTTTGCTGTACTTGCAAGTTGTGCTTTTTCAGAAAGGTAGTTCAGTTCTATAGATTAATGATACACAATGAAACTTCATTCGCAGTGTTATTACCTGCTTTGAAAATATAGGGCAAGAGGAGGATAAAAGAAATACAGTCTCAAAATTGGGATTCTTAATATTTTTTTTTAATTAAATTCCTAAAATGTTTTCTTAAGATTTATGTCATAATAATTAGTAACAAATTGATCCTCAAATTCCCAATAAAGTATGCCTTTATAAATTATTCTTAGAATAAATAAATTTATTTTGATATTTGATCTTGGAATAGAAACTTAAAACATTTGAGAAACACCATATTTTTTTCTCTCCCCAAACATTTTGTCTAAATCAGGTTGTAGTTTACTTCTTCCATTGCTTTATTTTGCAAAGAACTTTGCACTTGAAAATATTTTATTCAGATGATCTCTTGCTCTTTTATCATCCACCCTTCTTTATCTGTTTTGTTCAATTCTTGTCTTTTGCTCTTCTAAATTATTCCGAGTTTAATGTGTGTGAAAATTTGATATCCTTAAAGCAGTTATTTAAACAGTGATCTCTGATGTCTTTGGTCTATGAGAGTGTATCTATACTGTCAAGTTGAAAAAAACACATTTCTTTTTAATTCATTAAGGAATATTTTTTTATGTTGATTGCTCAGGTTATTTAATCCATGTTCTCAGTTGTCATCTTCTACAGTGACAACAGCATTGCTTCCTTTCGCACCTGTGATTATTGGATGCTTTGCAATTGAGCCTGTTAATTCTAATAAATCATATCAGCCTGATTCTATTGACCAGCTGTAAAAAGTCCTGTCTCTGCACACAAATAAATACCTCATTAGTCAACGTTCAAACCATCTGACTGCTAATGATTTTCTTAGGTAGGTCAGTAGACTTCTGTAATATGTAGTGTATTTACAGCACATTTTAGAAAATCTACTTTGAAAGTAATCTTTGTTCTTGGCACCAAAAGTATTTGTTTCTCAATTTAAAGATGGAGTGATTCATTTTACATTTTATTTCCTGAT
Source organism: Nycticryphes semicollaris (assembly GCA_013400055.1). Lineage (NCBI taxonomy): Eukaryota > Metazoa > Chordata > Aves > Charadriiformes > Rostratulidae > Nycticryphes > Nycticryphes semicollaris. The sequence continues at coordinate 105,553 of VXBJ01001586.1, read as the reverse complement.
GCCCCCCTGTCTGTAACTGTAAAAGCTGACTGGGTAAACTGGATGTAGTGTTGTTGCAAGGGGCTTAGGTCTATCGCAGGGCTTTTCAGATAAACATCTGGTTTTCATACCTATAATTTTATGCTTCCGATTGTGTGTCAGTCCACAGAGTAGCTAATCATCTCCATCACTGCCTAAAATGAATGGGCAATTAAGAATGCTCAACATTCCTTCAATTCAAAACATAGAAAAGTTTACTAGGATACCTGCACATGTACAAGTTTACATGCATTTCAAGTCTGTTTCCCTCTTCCTCTTAGAAGCAACACGCCTGGGTATGGCACAGTAGTGTGATTCCTCCTATCTTTGGAATTACAAGAATTTAAGAAATGCTCTGTAGTCCATTAATCTCTGTCTCAGTGGCAATGTCGGTAGTAAAAGCTGTTAGGGCAGAGTGTATGAGCCTGCCTCACTTCCCACAGCATCTTCAATCACAGGTTGTGGGATACTTAGGAGGTCTATGCCTGTGTATTCCCTGGAGTGTATATTTATGAACCTGCCATCCATTAATTTCTCTAAATCTTTTTTTTATATCAGATACCTTCACAATTTCTTGCACTGTCACAGTCCCTCTTATTTCACTCTTTATGTTTATTTTTCCTAATGTCCTTTCCTGTTCTCCTCCCTTGAGAAAGCTTTTATACATTATGAATTGTTCCCTGTGTAGCCTTCTTAGCGTTATAGAATAAGGTTTTGGAGGGTTTTAATACAGCTTTTTTTAAAAACTTCTAGGCAGTTTGTATGGTTTTTGATCATTTGACTGTTAATAATTGTTTACTCTTTGCCGTATTTATACATAGTACTCTTTCGTCACATAGAATGTCTGCATGCTGCGTTTATGTATGTTTTGCTGTCCTGCCACAGTAGTAGCTGCTATTGTATGTAGCTGTTGCAAATAGTCTCACATTAGTTCCTCCTGAGCTGACTGGATAAACTGAATGTACTAAGGAAACCCTGGAGAACAAACCAGAATAACCCCAAGAGAAGGGCTGGCAGGGAACTAGAGGCTGTCAATCTGATTTTGGTGCCTGGGAAGGTCATGGAACAGATCATCCTGAGTGCCATTATGCAGCGCAAGAAGGACACATGGATGATCAGGCCCAGTCAGCACGGGTTCGTGAAAGGCAGGTCTTGCTTGACAAACCTGATCTCCTTCTGTGTCACAGTGACCTGCTTGGTGGATGAGGGAAAGGCTGTGGGTGTTGTTTACCTGGACTTTAGCAAGGCCTTTGATATGGTCTCCTGCAATATCCTCCTGGAGAAACTGGCTGCCCATGGCTTGGATGAGAGTAGTCTCTGCTGGGTTAAAAACTGTCTGGAGGCCAGACACCAGGGAGTGCTGGTGAATGGAGTTAAATCCAGTTGGTGGCTGCTCAGGAGTGGTGTCCCCCAGGGCTTGGTATTGGAGCTGTTTAACATATTTATCAATGATCTGGACAAGAGAATCGAGTGCACCCTCAGTCAGTTTGTAGACAACACCAAGCTGGGAGGGACTGCTGACCTGCTGGAGGGCAGAAAGTATCTGGAGAGGCTGGATGGATGGGCCGAGGCCAATGGGATGAGGTTCAACAAGGGCAAGTACCAGGTCCTGCACTTGGTCACAACAACCCCATGCAGTGCTGGAGAGCTGCCTGTCAGAAAAGGACCTCGGGGTGTTGATCAACTGCGGGCTGAACATGAGCCAGCAGTGTGCCCATGTGGCCAAGAAGGTCAACAGCATCCTGGCCCATATCGGGAACAGTGCGGTGAGTAGGACTCAGGAGGTGATCGTCTCTTGTACTCAGCACTAGTGAGGCCCCATCTCGAGTACTGTGTCCAGTTTTGGGCCCCTTAGCACAAAAAAGACATTAAGGTGCTGGAGCAGGTTCAGAGAAGGGCAACAAAGCTGGTGAGGGGTCTGGAGAGTAAGCCTTATAAGGAGAGGCTAAGGGAGCTGGGGTTGTTCAGCCTGGAGGAGTATGACGGGAGACCTTATCACTCTCTACAGCTACCTGAAAGGAGGGTGTAGCAAGATGGGGGTCAGTCTCTTCTCCCAAGTCACAGGTGATAGGACAAGAGGAAATGGCCTCAAGTTGTGCCAGGGGAGGTTCAGACTGGATATTAGGAAACAGTTTTACACTGAAAGGGTTATTAAGCATTGGAATGGTCTGCTCAGGGAGGTGGTTGAGGCACCATCCCTGGAGGTAGTCAAAAGAGGGGTTGACATAGTGATGGCTTGTTTTCTGTGTTGTGTTTTTTTTTTTTTGTTTTGTTTTGTTTTGTTTGGTTTTTTTGGGGTTTCTTTTGTCAGAGTTCGGTTGACGGTTGGACTCAATGATCTGAAAGGCCCCTTCTGACCTAGACAATTCTATGATTCTATCATTTCTACTTGGGGGCTGCAGGGCTGGCTGCAGTCATTCACTGTAGCTTCTTTCACTCAGGGTCTTTTTCATAGTGCAAATGTCTGGCACTAAAGGAAGCTTCAGTCTGGCTGGGTTCTCCACACTATCTAAAGAATGAAAAAGATCACAATTTCTCTTTAAGAACTTGATAAATCCTGGGAGAACAGATAAACACATGAGGGAAAACTGTATTTTAACTGAGCAGCTGACATTTATAAGATTGCAAGTGTCTGAGGAGTACTTTTTGTATGTATCTCTGTTAGCCTGCCACAACTGGTTGTGATTATGACTGAGTTTTTAGGGAAGTACTCACTACAAAAGAGCAGAGAAGATGGACATAGTCTTTGTGCTTCACTGAGTTTACAGCTTCTGGAGTCTTGTATAAATGTCATTTGCGTATCTGTGATTGGGGCTTCTCAAAAAGTAAGAAAAAACCCATATTGAATAATTGTATTTAACCCTCGAGGTAAAGCAAGGAGTAAATTAGAGGTAATGGTTTAGAAGAGAAGGAGAACACACCAGGCAAATAAACCATGTTTTCAGTTTCCTGAAGCCTTTGGTGATATGTTTTCTCCTCTAGCTCACCTGCTTCTTCTTCATCCTCCATATGTCCAGTTTATATAGGATTTAATTATCATTTAACTGGAATTATTAAAAAAGATCAGCCTGATTTATATTACTCATCTCTTTTAAGTCACAAAATTAGAAAACGGAGGGGAAAAAAGAAATTTCACTGAAGAGAAGAAAAAGTCCACATTCTTCCCTAGGGAAATAGTGAATTAATGTCTAGATGCTCTAAATGGAATTACAGAACCTTCTAGTACTTTCTACAAATGTTTTGAAAATGTTGTGGGAATAAAAGGATTAAGTCTTGCAGAAGGAGTGTAATAACAAAGACTTGACTAAGGGAAAGATACTTCATATCATATACAGCAAAAGGAAATGAGGTGTAGGAAAAATGCAATATAGATTTGATCCTGTAGGTTTTCAGAATTGCCTGAGAAGCGATAAAGGCTTGTTTCCTCCCCAGCCATCCACCCCCAGTCCAAGGTATAAGGGGTTTGCATACATATATTTAGGAGCAGCAATGATATGTAGCTTAAAAACAAACAAACAAGTACTGACAGTGCTTGCATTCAGGTGATGTATCTGCCATTCTTGCTCCTCTATCCAAGCAATTCACATGCATAAATCCTGGAAAAGTCTGCTTTTTGTTAGTTTCTAATTTGATCAGATTGCCTGAAATGTTTCTATTTCTTCTATTGTTATCTTGCAAGGTGTTCCAAGAGTTGTAAGAAAAGATTGTGGTCACTGTTTATATCGCAGGAAGAAACACGGAAGAGTACTTGTGATTAAAGAAGCAATATGATCCTGGTGTGTCCAGGAGATCAGAAGTTCCAGCATTCTGTTCTTGGCTCAGTCAATTAAACTTGCCTTGAGAGAATTTTAATTTGAGAGCATTGCTTAGTCCTTCTCTGCACCAGCTGGTGTGTGGAAAAGGAACCAATAGCTACACCTACCTCATGGCTTCTTATTAAACTTCTGTACTATGATTTCTGGTTCCCTAAAAGTAAGTCTGCTAATATCAGGTTTTCTAGAGTTTCAGTGATTGTTTTTGAGGGTTTCAGTAAGGATTTAATATTTTGACAAAAATCTGACTGAATTTAAGAGGTGTGATTTTGAGAAAGCATTATGTTATCTAGGTCTTGCCTCCAATCACTGAATATATAGCATGCTTCTAGAAATCTTTGTAAGATTGGATATGCTATACATAATAAACTGTTGATAGCATTTTATATGTGTTTTAAAAAAAATTCCTAGCTGCATGCAGATATATAGAGACAGATAATGAAAAATTAATTCCTTTCATAGATATTATTGTCCTTTCAAATACCATATTCGCCCTCAGTTTATATTGGCAAATTGTGAATTTTGCAATCTTGGGCTCTTCCATGACTGTAAGAATAATTCCCTATTTAGTTCTGTTCTTTCAGTGCATGCCCTAATGCCATTCAGCTTTGCAATTCAGAGAGAGGAATAGACAACAACAGCTTCCGACTGAATGCAGCAGCTGTGATGTAGCATATGAGGAGAGGACATTGTACAGAAAGGCAATTTTCAGGCTATTCAAGGCTTTGGAAAAAAACAGTCAACAACAAAAATAGTCCCTGGTGTGGAGGGAAAAAAGCACCAGATACAGCATATAGGGATTATGTGTCTAAAAAGCCTGTCTTTTAGTGGTCAGGAATGGCTTCCTGCAGTATCAGAAAAAAAAACCTGTCAGACTTCCAGCTGTAACATTGTGTGGATTGTGATAATGCAGTCTAATAAAGAATTGACAGGTAAACAGATAAGCTTTTATTTTGAGAAGCTTCTATTATTGACAAAGAAACCAAGAGGTTTGGGAATTCAGAAGTACTAGTAGAGCTAAGAAACTTGGCAAAAATGTAGACTAAAACAGAATACATATAAAATACTTCAAAAGTTTTCACTTTTCGAGACGATCTGTTACAGAGTGAGCAGATCACTTCTGTCACATCAGTCATATATCATTTGGGGAATATGATGCCAAAACTGCTCTAAAAAGGAAGCTAAAGCAGAATGCTGTGGTAACCCTTGTTCATTAAAGTGATCAGAAGAATCATGGGTCTTGACAATTGTTTGGCATTCAGAATGAATCATTTTGGGTACATCTCTAAATACACATATACATGATGGATTACCTTTTTAAATGAATGTCTGCATTGATATCTGTTGTGCGTTATGTTAGTTGTTCATTCATTCCCTACTGGCACACCTATAAAAGCCATATTCAGTTAAGTTAAATGTCTTAGCTGATGTACACTTACATGCAATTTCCTTAAGATAAATGAATTGTGAATTTTCCCTAACAGTCAATACATGTTGTGTGTTCTCTACTGAACGGTAGTGAAATCTTATTCAGTTTTGTCACCTACATGCTATAATTGCCTCAGATTAGATTTAGAGCTGTGTATAAAAAAAAAGTTTGTTCTTATTTAAATCATTAAATTACCATTTGATTAGATAAGAAATGACAGCCGAGCTTGTCATATTATCTTTGGGCAAAGCATTTTACAGTATCTCTGTATAGCTAGATTAAGGCATGTTAATATCTTTACAGATTCTATTTACAACAATTTATAAAGTTGATCTGGTGGTTTATATTAAGCAATGTGTTTCTCTGCTGTTTAGGCTGTGGCAGAACTTTGAAAAAGCGAATTACATAAAAGATGTATAGTAGTACAGGCAATACAAAGAAAAACAGGAGAGGAAAATGAATTTGACTGTAGCTTTCAGTAATATGGGCTATTTTTGCTAAGAAGCATAATTTCAAATAACTACCTTGTAAACAATGCTTTTGCTCTATTCATGTATAAATTGTGGTTATAGCTTTAGTGTTGAGTAAATCATCCTAAACCACAATTTTTTTTCCAATGCCTTTGTGCTTAGCTGCACTAATAACAGGTAAAGTCACAGCAGTTTAAAGTCTTACCTGATCTATTGGGAATTTCACACCCTGCAGGGTGAATTCAGTCAAATCGCATTGAATTGTGGTGCAGAAAAAAACCCCAACATCAAACCTCCCTTAGTGAAGCAGAAATTAAATATAAAGGCTTTGAGACTGTATGCTCGTATTACTCCATGAAAGAGGACATTGTAGTTTTTGTTTTTCATATTCAGTAAATAAAAGTAACTTTTATTTTCTAAATCTAAAAGTCTATCCCCCTGAGAAGAAAATTGGGTGAAGTTCTCTTCCCTGTTTGGATGCTGCATTGGCTTTACAATTCAGCAGAAAACATACGTAAGTGTGAGGGACAGGGTCACTGCTCAGGGAAAGGTGAACAAGCAGGGAGAGTACAGAAGCAGTTTCAGATACCATATTCTGCTGAAGGATTTTGAATTCAATATTGATTCTGTTGATTAGTCCTCCTTTTGAAGTAAAAAAAAAGTCCTATTTTAAAAAATTGTAAAATTTTTTCTTAAAATTGCTCTATGTTTTTCTACTGAATATGATAAGGATGGAAATGCAGTTTAATCAGTTGAAAGTTGTTCTTAGTGAACAGTCTATGAGAACATACACAGAACAAATCCTACTGCATAAAGATTGTCAGTGAAATATATTTTAATGATGCAGTAGCAACTTCAATGAATTTTAGAATAACCTTTTGTTTTTAAAAGTTTTGTTTTCCTAACCTTGACGGCATAAGAGTTTAGGACACATTTTGTCAGCTGCTGTTGAATGATAGAATTACAGCATCAATTAAGGAAATATAGTGAATCTGCTGTGTCTGGATCCCTCTCTTCTACATACTGCCATATTTTTGGATTGTTCATTCATTCTTTACATCCAGATCAAGGGTTTAAGTAATCTGATTCACAGCTATTAACTACTCCTTCACTAGAAAGGGAAGGAGACATTCAAATAAGAAAGTTTAGATAAAATGTACCCTAATGAGTGAGAACATTAAAAATTAAATTGAAACCTTTTAGGGCCCTCATTTCACCCTGTACTTAGCCACAAAGTCTAGAAAACTGCTGGATTTTGCAAAATCTTTTTCTGTTGTCTCTTAAGTCAATAGCAAAGTTGATAATCTCAGCAATGTTCACTTGTAATCTTGCTGAATTAATTCTGATGTCTTTACTCAGTTTTCCCAGGCTGCCCAGGATGCTCTATTAAATTCTTATTTCTGAAGTTGTCCTTCATTAAGTTGAAAAATGGGTCTAATGTTTTTTATTTTTCTTACTCATCCAGTCTCAAATCTGTTTAGCTGACTCTTTATCCCTGAAGCTTAGTCTTTTTCAGTTGTCATTTGTAGCAAAATATGTGGAGAAAAGAAAGAGTAATTTCCAGTCTGTGTCTTCATTTCCTTGCATAGGAAATTACCATTGGTAATTTAGTGCTCCTGGATACTGATGCTACATAATGTTGGTAGTGTCCAAGATAAACTTGTGTACGTATTTCCAAGATCAGATTGTATAGGCCTTTGGGATAGGGGTTCTTTGATAATCTATTTCAATTTATGTTTAAGCAAGTATGATCAGTATGTTTGAAACTAAGGGTTAAGAATAGAAAATCATAGTGGTTCATTCTCTACATCTTATTTCAAAAAGGCAGCAAAGAGATGGTCTTGACTAGTAAAGTTTAAAAGAGCTGTATTCTCTTCTTTGCACACACAACGCTCAATCACAGGTTCACTGGGCAAAACGGCTGGCATGAAACCTAATTAAAATCTTTGATCTTTGAACTTGTACAGAGAGTGTTGAAAATCTTACTGTTATCCAAATCAGTGTTTTCCAGCATTGCAGATCTCAAAGGCAAGGTGGCTCAGAGCCAAACTCCAGAGAGTTTTAAGCAGAGATGAAATTTTATAATTAATGTAAAACTTTCCCTGAAGCTAGTGTATATTTTGCCAAACAGGAAAAGCACAGTGCTGATCTAATTTATTCATGTTATGCAGACAAGTGGAAAAGTTTGCTTTTAGTACATAGATGTTAAAATTTCCTAGTGGAAAGACCACTTAAAAGGAAGTAATAATGGTATATGTGGTTGGAAAAAAAGGAATGTAAATAGAATCTTCAGAATCATAAGTACACGTTATTGATTTTTATCCCCAGATGTAATAATAGAAGGTAAGCTGTTGATTTCATCATTACAAATAATGTTATCAATTACTTACATCAGAGTCATACAAATTAATTATCAGAATATTCTATGGCTCTGAAAACAGCACACAGTATGTAATAGCATAAGTATTTTAAAAGGCATATGTTACCAAAAAATGGCCTATTAATTTGAAAAATTGCTTGATAAAGTTTTCTTGCACCTGGAATGCTCCGATCCTGGGCTGAGAGGTCTCCAGAGGCTTTGAAGCTCAGGCTACTACATTAGCTGGCAGGAAAATCATTCCCATCATTATAACTAGATTTCTGTGGAAGTCAGTAAGAATTTAGAGGAAAAAAGACTAGCAAACCCTAAATTGATCATTTTATGGTACACCATACAAAATTTCCGTTGATTTTGAGGGAGAAGGCTGGGAGTGTTTGTATTTTTGTTAGGATCATACTGTTTAATACAGATGATTATTTGCTAAGTGCAGTGGGGGCAGAAAGGGATTTTTAAAAATATTTTTTGCTATCCAGAGGCTTAAATTAAACTTGACTGCTGTGGTTTTGTACTTTTTAATTTTAATCAAGAAGAGGTGAAGCTGGAAAATGTCAACTTTATATGATTTTTTTTTTTTTGATGAAGGTTTCATAGCCTGTGACTTTATAAAGATTATGGTTCTCTCCTGAGACTCATTATCCCCTAGCTGTAAATTGATCAAATTAAATACTATATTTGGAATGATGATTCCAATTATGTATGGATATTCAAAGAGGTTTAAAAGATAACAATAATAAAATACTTAATTGAAATTCATGCTGGAATTATTCTAGAAAAAAAGCAGCAGGTAAAATTCTTAAGTTGTCAGTTGTGTACTACCTGAATTAAGATGTCTGTGCAAGCTGTTTGTCTGGAATGTGACTCCACCATGTTGTTATAAAGGAAACACAATCACATGAAACGTTTTTTTCTTGCCAGCAAAAAGAATTGTTTCTCATGTGCTTTGTGTGTATTTCAGCCTGAAACCCTGGAATATTTTTAAATGCAGACGTTTTTGTCCCTGCAAAAAATTTAGTAGGCTCCTGTTAGGAGGGGTGTTCAAAGTCTGTTCATCTCAAATAACTGTGTATCACTTTTCCTAATGAACAACTCAGCCTTGCTAGGGAATTGCTTGTATTGCCTAGTGCTGTGGGAGCAAAACGCTCTCAAATTTGACATCTTTCCATAAAATCACTGCAGCAATTCACTAGATATTACTCTACTGGTAGGAAATAGTTCATCCTCAGTGTCCAGTCAGCCTCATACTGAGTCTTAAATGCAGAAATTGTACTATACTGGGCCAAAATTGCCAGTCTTCTGTTATCCAGAAACATTAAATCACTTAGTTCTGGGGTCTTTTCTCCCACACTACTCCCTTATGAATACTTTTCAACCATATCTGGGGCAGATGTTATCAGAGAAGGAAATATTAAACAGATCAATTGACTTGTCACTAATTTTTAGCCATAATAACTTGAGTGAGTTGCATTGATTTTATTTAGTTGTTGTTTCAGTACTGTATTGATTTTAAGAAGGCTGTTTTTTTAGCTATACTATAGTTTAAAAATACAGTTTTTATTAGACTGCCGTGAAGTGTTTTTGCCATATCTGTCCCAGTAATTTTGCCCATTCGTCAAGTTTACCTATAAAAGCTTTCTCATGTAATGAATCTTCTGTTCTTGAAAAATTTGATTTCTCTATTTTTACACTCAGAAATGTTTGACAAAAGTGATAATGCTTGAATTATTCTTTTTTTTTTTTTTTTTTTAATGACCTCTGTTTTGTAAACAATTTAAAACACATCCTTTAATAGATGTGGAAATGTTTCACAGTTGAAATAAGGGTTTTATCAAATAGATGCTGCTCAAAGTGTTCTGGAAGGTGTTTTAATTTTGTGAATAAGGATCTCTGAATAGTATTCTGTTTTATTAAATAGATAAAAATAAATCAAGAAAGCTCTTTTAAGCATGGCTTAAAAATTGTGAAAATGTCAAATTCATATGGTTCATCCACAATCTATGCTTTCCTTTAATGTACTGTCATTATTCTATTTCAAATGTAAAATATTTATCCTGTTTCAGACTATACATTTAATCCTATCAGGTGTCCACTTCCCGTTCGTGTGTATTTATGCATGAATTCATATGTATGTATTTATGTGTTCATTCAAATAAAAAACAATCTTTGTATATAGACATATTTATGTGTGTACAAGAACATAATGTGATGTTAAAAAATAGCTAAAAGTTACCAAAATGCCAGCAGTTGGTTCAGCTGCAATGGCTCAATTTCTCAGGGTGTGCCTAGGAAAGTTTTCTCTTTCTGGAATTGATTTGCTGATCTTATTTCTTCTATCAGAACTTCAGATCTTTCCATGTCACTGTTAAAATATTCTGTTTGTATCGGATTTTTCAGTTCTTACGTAAGATTATTTTTCATTTTATTTCAGTGAAGTTTAGCTGATTTACTGAAGGAGTTAATTTGATCTTTGAATACTTCAAGATAGCATTGAGCTAGAAAATCCACATTTTCAAAATTGGACTAAGCAATTGTCTCAGGTACCAGTCTATGGAAATGCATCCCTTTAGTCTTTCTTCAAATAATATCCACCTGCCATCCTTAATTTTGTCAATGGATGGATGGTGTTCTGCATGAACAAGTACCTTTAAACATTGTGGATTCTATGCCAGGGCCCGTATTGAGAGGCAGGTTACTGTGCCAGAGGCCTACTTGTGCAGTAAAATAATGTTTCAGTGGAAGCTTGTGGAATGTGCTTCACAACAGTGAGTACCATAGACCTTGGGTGGTGAGCCATTGGGAGATAGGAGAAGGGCTTGCGGGAGTTTTTCCTATGTAGAAAAATACCCAGATACGAAAAAAGCCAACATTTGAAACACCTTCATATGAAAAAGAATAGCCATTAACAACGGCTGTCTCTTTGGATATGTGTTCTTTCTGGCTGGTTATTTGTGTTTTAAAGGCTGTATTTTTTAAGAAGATGGTAGGAAAAAATATGATAAAACCAAGGATGTTTTACTGTTGGAGTGAATGCAGATGGTAGGATTATCTTTTCTTAATTTCAATTTCTGATTTATTTTGGTTTTAGTTTATGAAATGTTTTCCATTTAAATTGATGCACATGGACAGCAAAAAGTATTGGATATTAGAGACAGTAAAAGAGCTGTGTGAACCAAAATTCCTAGGAGATAATGTCTCATTTGATGGCTAGCTGTGGTTCAGATTCGCCTAAATGAACAAGTAGGAGTAGATGGGAGAGTGGTTCAGCCTCTCTCCTTGTACTCTGCTGCATCGCTTCAGTAGTCACAGACGCCAGATGAACCTGATTTAAGTTCCTGAGGTAATTCCCAGTATTGTCTGTATTAAATCAAACACTTGCTATGCTGTAAATTTCTCTTTTTTTCTGCTGCATAGTGTAGGCAGATTAAATGTAATGGACTTTTTTTTTTTCCTCCTTGAATTCTCAATAGCATAATTTGTGCTTTAATAAAAAAAAAAATCTTTCTTGCTGTGCATTTGTGCACTAGATCCATGAGCTTTATCGTATTTGCTTTGGCCGATGATAGACACTCAGCAAGTAAATTATAGATTTTGTGCTGACAGACTTTAAGTCTTAGGAGAAAAGAAGTGAAGATCTTGGACCCGAGGGTTAAGATCTCCTCCCTCATTTGCCAAAAAATTGCCCTTACTACACCAAGGAATTATTAGCACCCAAGCATGAAATTCATATCCTGTAGCTGCTCAATGGGTGCTGATGAGTTTTGGGTAAAAGAAGTAATGTGCTATTTACCAGTGGTTCCTTCCTATAGTGCCGTCTTGTGAATCCCCATCCTGATTCAACTAAGGTACCTGATGTCACCTTAATTTCACAGGAAGGTAAAATGGGGCATGAAAATTAATTGTGAAGAGCACATTATTTTTAGCAGAAATGTAAATAAAATGACATAGCAAAGAACCAGTCAAACCCAGAACTGCTGAGACAGCTATAAGGATGCAGCAATTCAGTACTCTTCATGAACTACTACTGCAAAGTCACCCCCTGCCATTACAGTATGCCTCCTTGGTATACTCTGTAGGATCTGATTTTTTTTTCTTCTTTTTCCAATCTTCATGCTGCTCCCTTAAGCATCATTTCAACAACACACAAGAACTGGCTCAGTAAATTGACTCATACAATTATAGCTAATTACATCCTTTTCTGGGTCAGAGGGTGACTCTTTTTCTGTGGCTGCAAAGGGATAAAAAATAGAATTTCTTAAACTTTCTATTGCTGCAAGAAGCAAAACCAGATCTAGTTTGCTAAAATATGCACAGCTAAACTAAGAGTAGTATTATGCCATTGCATTTCACCAAAACGCTTGCTTAGGTGGAAAACGCATTGTAAATATTTTTCTCTTAATTGATGCAGATGCTCAGTGACTGTTGCCAACTCTTGTTTTTATCATTTGGGTAAAGCCCCAACTTATTTACATTTCAAAGAGGCAAGTGTGTATGTCCAGTTCACATAACTCTTATTTGCACTGAGTTGATTACTATGACTTACTTCCTCTGCACAGAGCACGCACTGTGTAGAAGACAATCAGTTGGGTAGCACTTTGTGCACTACAGATGGCATGGTTACCGTAAGTTCTTTAAAATTGTTGTAAAATAATACCCAATTTTTATGGTGATGAATGTGAATGTGTAGAAATTTCTCAGTAATTTTAAGTTACTTATTTTTAATCATTAATATCCCACTTTTTTTTTTTTTCCTTTGGAAAATGTTTGATTTTACTTTAGTTGTTCTAGTCTTTGTAATAGAACTAGAAGTAATCATGCAAGTGTTAAAAGGAAGGAAATTAAAACCTAACTTTTTCCTAACCTTTGGAGGTTTTCTCCTATTATTGTTAGTGATGATTTAGGCTACATATTTCTAGATCTAATTCATATTTCTTTTGTAGTCTGATTAGATATACTTTAAATACTGTACAAATTGTATTACTCTGCTCTGTTCAATTAAGGTTGACTTGAAAATAGTGTTACACATTTTTTCACACAGTAACTCTCATACTTGCAAAGGTGAGTGGAGGAGCCAGACAGGACACTCAACACTGTATGTGAAGTACTGTTTGTCTTTGCAAGCTTATAAGTAGAATTATATAGTTACAGTGAGAAATGAAGACTATTTGCTTAAAAGAAAAAGAATACTGCTGTTTGGCAGGTGGTTTAGAGTGAGAAATGTGCGTCTTCATGCTGGAGAAGAGAAGATTTAGATTGGATATTAGGAATAGGTTCTTTACTATGAGGGTGGTGGAACATTGGAACAGGTTGTCCAGGGAGGTGGTTGAGGCCCCTTCCCTTCGGTGATTCAGCCATCTAAAAGTTCTAACAGGCGTTTGTGAGGTATTTGGAAAGTGAGGCAGACTCAGCTTCATCTGTTGAGCTGTGCTGGACCCCTAAAGTACAGAAGTGTTTGGTGATTCTCTTACCTGCTTCAGCCGTGGTATCAGCATCACCCCTGGGACGGATGTCTTTGCTGCAGTGTGGATGACAGCTCGGTTGCCTATACTTCTTCGCTAGACCCGAATCAGGATTCTGGTTGTTCAGTGCCTTCTTTTCACCTTTCCTTACTTGCCAAATACCTTCTTTCTCTGGTTAACCAATTATTCCAAAGAACACTCAGTAGCATCACTGCTTCTTACAGGAAGTAAAATGAGATATTATCAGTTATGTTAAAGATAGTAAGTATAATTGGGAAATAAACGACACACCTGCCTGCTTGTCAGGTTTAAAGTTTACATCATGATTATGTTGTGTCTTTACTGTTAGTATGTAAAAGTATAGCTACTTATATTTTCCAGAAATTAGTCTACAAATCTATGTATTTAAATCCTGAACTTAGAACTTGTGGGAATTTGGAATGACACACATGTAGAATTTGGATTTTGAGAATTATGGATTCCAAGTTGTGCAGCTGTTGAGCATTAACTTCATTAAAAGATTGTTCCTCTGAAAATGCAGCTGCATTCTGAAGTATAAAATATATCTATAAAAATACATTGAAATATATTTTGCAGATAAAAACATACCACTTCTAAATAGTATGCACAGTCAGCTGTAGCTTTAAGAGAGATTCATGAGAAGTACACCTTCTATGACCTACAGCCAGATCTCTAAGATAGTTCTGAGCATAAAAGTTATTAAATGTGCTGGGCAGATGCATTACTTAGATTGCCTGCCTGTGACTGACAGACCAATATTCTATTTGATATCATCGCATTGGGTAAATTACATTTTTACATCCTTTCTTTTCCAAGACAAGTATTAATGTGAAATCTGCTGACTGTCAAATTTGCTTTCTTGTCCAAACCTATTAACACTTAGTTTCAACTAAAAGAAAAAAGAAAAAAAAAATCTAATAGGTATTGAAATATAAAGTATGGATGAATAATAATTAAAAAAAATGAAAAATTAATCCTGCACAGAATTTTGCGGGTACTGTCTTAGGAATACATGTCCTGAATGTTCATGCATTTTGTGCAGAGTGGAAAAACTTTTATGGAGGAGATTTAAATTTCTATACTTTTCCTTCCATGACCCCAAATATGCTAAATACTCCAGGATTAGCACTACCCTTTGAAAAGATGCATATAAGTTTGTATTGGATCTGCCTTCATTAAGAAAAAAAGCCAAACCTAGATCTTCCACAGTCTCAGTGAGATGCAACAGAACAGCTCTCATTTTCTAAGTCTGTGAGGTAAAGATGAGCTTCTGAATGCTGGAGAGGCCAAGACCTGCCCATATGCCCTGTGTCAGCCATATAAGGTTTTAATACTGCAGACTGAAGGACTAGAGAGAGCAGATGAGCAAGCACATATGTATTTAAAGTATTTACTTGTGTGGTTACAGCTTTTTGTGTGTGACTTGCTTGCAACTTGGATTTTATACAATATTGAAAACACAAACCCCAATAAGACCTGTTGTCTGACACTTAAATCAACATAATTCAGTTAAGTAATTTCCAGTTAAGCTAATTAACTTTACAGCTACTAGTTGGGATCCATATTGAAGAAAATATGCATCTCTAGCACTGTTTTTATGCAAGATTGTTTTTTCTTGACTCTTACTCCAGAATATGCACCTAACGAGCACATGGTTGACATGCTTGGCCTTTCGCTTTGTGTGTAAGCCTTTTTCTCTTATGGGAGCAGTAAATAGTACTGGCCTCTTTTACATCATTTACCCGTCCTTAGAGCCTTTGTAGAGGAGGCATCATTATTATCTTTTGCTTCTGTGTGCACATACAGATTTATTAATGTATTGTAGGGATAAGTACTGTGTATTTGTCATTTATTTTGCTTTGCACATTTCCTGGTACCTTATTCAGCTAGCAGACACCTTTAGGATTGAGAAGTCTTGGATGGGGGAAAGCTACAACAATGTTCTCCATGGCTATAGCTGCATTTGCCAGCTCCTGGAGTTGAAATCTTAGGCTGGGTCATAAATTTCATGCAGCTGCAGGAGAATTTCAGGATTTGTTGACACTGGGGCTCTACGCAGGAATGATGAACCTGGTGCATAGTCTCCTTAAATCACCAAACAGACAAATTAATTACTCCCCACCTTTTTTGTCTTACAGTTTTGTTTTGCTTTTGTTTTGTTTTATACATTGCTTTATCATCACTTACCAGGTAAGCGTGCACTTCATGTAATTAGCCAGCGCTGCTGACTAGTGTCCGAGAGCAGGGGATGTGGTCAACTCCTGACTGACACTGCACATACTGATGCAGTCCTCAAAGGACAGACCATCTGCCTGGGTCTCTACTGGTTTTCTTGGTCTTTCTTAGAATAGATTTGCCACCTTCTTTTTATTTTGAGAAGTGCAACATTTTACTCCCAACCGGATGAGGATTTTAAAACATTTCTTGATAGTTCTCCAGATGCATAAACTTTCTTCAATTTTTCCAATCCATCAGCATGTAGTGTTTTCCCATCTCGGTTCTGAATCCAGAAGGAATCTGGGGAAAGTGCAACTAGGCATTAATTTGGATGTAATTTTATGCATCAGTTACCACATTCAGCAAAATATTTTGCATCATTATAATCTCAAGCAGGAACATAAACATTCTTAATTCCCATTCATAGTGTTGAGATGGGAGAAGTGAAGAGCTGTCTCTTTCTTACTTGGCAGATTTTTTTTTTTTGTCATCGTTCTATTTTTAGCGCAAAAGGTCCTGTGAAGGTTTAGTTGAATCAATATCAAAATAATTGCTACTATGATTAATATGCCTATATTCTATCGAGCAAAATAAAAAGGATTATAAATCTAGAAAATAGCAAGTCTGTCTGTTTCTCATAAAGCATGTTTCCAGTTCTAAAAATACCTTGCCAATGTACATAGACTGCACTTAAGCTACAGAAAAAACAGACAAACATTTTTTGTAAACACCATTTATCAAACTATTGACTTAAATAGAATTTTGAATAATAACATATTGACAATTGACACTGATTATTTGCAATGATTAAAGTAAGGAATAACAGATTTATATAAAATTTCTACCTGCAAACCACTCTCCTGTGCTTAAAAGACAGAGCAGTCTCTAGCCTGGAAGGTAAGAGCATAGCATTGTTTTACTGGCTGTATTGTTTACCAAAGTATGCTTTCTGCTCTAAATATTTTAAACTGTGATGCTATTCAAGGACAGATGCGAAATCACAGTTACTTTCAAGCTTCTTCAGAGAAGATTTTAAATACTTCATTAACACAGCTTTCAAAGTGAAGTCTTGAAAGTAAGGTCTTATCATTGCTACCTGCTGTAGAAGTTCCTTAGTCCTACTTTACAGATATTGGCTGTTGTCAGGAGGAGAATGCTCAGTAAATTCTACAATTTCCATTGACATGCATGTTGTGTTCTCTGTTATTCAGTATTGCTGTGCTCTCCAAATGGCTTTTACTTGGGCATCTGAAGCAAAGGGGAAAAAACCCAGTACTCTCAGGGGGGAAATCTAGACTCTTCTTCATAGCCACAAGCATTGGTAGATAAAGTATCTGGGAATGTTCAGCAGTCCCTTTGACTAAGTGATGGCTCCCATCCAAAATGTTTGAGTCTTTAGTTGTTTAAATTATACCTTGGAAACAGCATATGATTTATGACCTGTATAACATAACTCTGTAATTGCAAGATTGCAGATCCTTTCTTTTTTTTTTTTTTTTTCAACATGATTTGTCCTGACACCTTTTACTGTCTGTACAGATCAGTACATCTGTCAGATGACTAACACATGGTCTTGTGAGGTTAAGGTAGGCATCTTTTCCCATCTAGCCTCTCCTTCCGTGTGCATATGGAGTTGAACACATACAATTATCATTGATATCACAAGGCTGTTTTTAATTCCCATTCATTGTACCCTTTGCAGTGTAACTACAGACATTACTGTTTTCAAAATGTAATGTGTACATTTATGCTTGACATAACACCAATATCAAGCTAGTCTAGTACTTTGGCTGAAACATTGTATTTTTATTTTGTAAGTTTTCCTAAAAACTGAAAGTTTTTGGTCTTACCAAGACTCACTGAAGATGACCAAAGGAGAGTTAAAATAGATCAGAATTAAATATATTCTGCTATTTCTTCTTTGCTTTGGGACGGTGAAAGTATGGCAAAAGAAAAGATGCTGTTTTAGAGATGTATTTCAGCATGATAAGCATTGAAAAATCACTGGAGTCTTGGCTGTTTTTCTGAGATGCAATGCTAATAGTAACTTGAACTGAATGAATTATGACCTAATTTATGAACACTGATTTAGAGAAAGTTTTGGTATCGAGCAGTCTGAAGCTTGTTTTGTTGCAGGAGCAATATGGAACAAAATGTGAAGTTAATCAAGAATTACAGAATATGTTTTTTTGACATTTAAATACGGTAAATGGTCCCCGTATTTAAGGCAAGCTATTTCTTGCAACTTGCACATCAATGCAGCTGCTCAGAAAACATTATCAGTAATAGATGACATTTGGAATGTGTAAAAAAGCAGGATGCCAGGAGATAACAGTAAAGACTAGCAGTCTGGTTACAGCAGAAACGACTTTGAATGCTGCCTTATTTCTCAGTGTATATCAAAATATATAGCAAAGTACTAATAATGTATTTTTCTGAAGAACAAAGCACATGTTTTTCTTTTGTAGGCACAGTTCACTGCCAAATTTGGGAGGTAGTTTTTATCACATGTTATAGGCTGTTGGGCAGAGATTGAGTGGAAAACAACACATGTATTTTGATACTTCAAATATTTGGGGATTTGTCCTTTTTCAAATATAATTCAGAACTGTGATCTGTGTACTTTCACAGTTATATAGCATAACCTCTATTGTTTAATTATATATTGTCAGAGGGAAATGATCAGCAAATCCCATTGTCCTTTGCTGAACAACGATACTGAATCAAGTCATCAAATGAAAAAAATTTGTCTAAACAGAAATATGTTTTGTTGGAATAATTTCAAAGAACTTTGCGTTATCACATAAAATACTTCTAAAAATTACTAAGAAAATGTTTACTTTGCAATATTAAATTGTTACCATTTTAGAGTATGACCTCAAATCTCACTGAAACTCTCCCTTGACTCTGAAATATTCATTCAGGTCCATATTCATGGCAGCATCAATGAAAAGGAGATATTCCCATTAAAAATAGGAATTGATTAGCAGATTACAAGGTAGGTCACCTTTCTGTTCTTAGAGGAAGGATGTCCCATGTCCTCTTGGTTGATTAGGCTCTCTTCTAAGTTCCAGTAAACGTCTTCAACTTTTTTATGATCTTTAACTGCTTCTGTTTTTCACTAAAATATTTATTGACTTTTATTTCTTTCTGAAAAATATTGTTAGTTTATAGATACGTTTTACCTACTCTCAGAAACCAAAGAAGTTTAAGCTTTACTCACAGCCGTTTTTATTTTTTCATAAGAACCCTTAGGAGCGACATGCAAAATATCTGTACTTTTTATTGCTGTATTGAGCTTTAACAGGGGGAAACACTTTTCAATAACATGGGAAAATAGCTTGGCTTAAATAAGGATATACTGCTGGCATAAAAAGCTAAATTCACAATTATGGGTAGGTCAATGGCTCCTGAAGAAATAGTGTTAATTGCCCCAAAAATATCAGTCAAATCAAGACTTCTGAATTAGATCCTATTCCCGACTTCTCTTTATCTTGCTGAATGACTTTTAGGAAATTAATTAATGATGATGTAATTAGAGTTCAGAATATTCTGAATTGCCTATGCAAACTGTCCCATGCCAACATTTGCATTATTAAGTGAACTATTTGCTGATTCACTCCATACTGCTTACAGAGGACACAGTGTCCCTGCTGATGCAACCAGGCCATTTCAAGGCTGAAGATATTTCATGTCCTGCCAGCTTCAAACATCAGTAGAATTCATGTTGCTGCCTGCAGCTGATGTAGTAGGATAGTGGTGGTGGATGTTGTTTGGTTATATTTCTGATGTTTTGAAGTCACATGGGTGTACCTTATGGTTTTATTATACATCCATCAATTGTGATAAATTACCACCATGATTCGCTTAAAAAGATATAAGAGAACGTGAACTTGTTTCTATTTCACCTGTTCCAAAGATGGAGCCAGTGTTGCATTGCTTCCTGCCCTTACAGAAGTCTCACCTTCCAAACCCAGGAACACTGGTAATAACACTTGCACGGAATTTGTGAATTTAAAATAATGTTTTGGAAAGTACTGAAATATCATAGCATTAGAATTATTATACTTCTAGAGATTACTTTTTTTTTTTTTAAGTGAGGGCAGAGCATACCAGGACAGAGGCAAGAAGAAAATATTATCTAGTACCTGTTATGTAGTTACTTATCTCTCAGTATATTGAACAAGCACAGTATGGTGGAAATATGTTTAATATGTGAATCAAGCCAGTAAAACTGCCTTAGGGATATCTATTTCCTGATTGAAAGATATGGTAGCAGCTTCTTCAAAACAGCTGATATATATTTTATATGTCTGTAGATTGTACTTGCAAACCTCTTTTAAAAAATTAAATATATTGTCCAAAAAGTTCTGTAACAACAAATACTCAATGCAGTGCTACTGAGAGAATTCAGGAGATGGAGCCCATTAATATTAAAGAGAACCTGAGTGATATGACTCCACAGAGAGCAGCATAAATGTATTCCTTAGTCATCTCCTGCCCTTCTCCTTTCATAGCTATGCCATTTATGTTTTAAGACAGATGTTTACAATTCTGGGATACAAATGTGCAAGGATCTAAAATATGCTTAATGTAGCACTTCATCCCCTGCCACTGGTAAAACAAAAAAAAGGAAATTGTGGAGCAGAATGTAACCAGTATGACCCTTCATTCTTCTAGTCATAGAGGAACTTGTTTTTTCGAAAAGTCAGAAACACTTTTTATATTTAGATTATATTTATTTACATGTATGGTCACACGCAGCATGCTCTTTTCATTTCTGTCACCTTGTCACCTTGCTTTAATAGAGCTCTCATGTGCTGGTTTTTTTTATTTTTTCTTTCTTTAAGCTTATCCTGCAGCTTGCAGCAGCACCAGCTTCTTTTCACCATTCTGTTCACAAATGTCAGACAAATGAAAAGAAGGAGCTTCAGGCTAACTTCTACCTAACTAGGTGTTCTGCTTTGTTGATCCCACAAACCATCCCCAGAGCACTCAGCCATCTCTGCCAAAAGAAAAGATCAAAGAATTGTCAGGTTCCTACTCTAGATAATATTGCATGGCATAGGCAATTACCCTTAATTTCAGATATAAATTCTGTAAAATGGGATTCTGTATTTAATATGCTGCTGTGCTCTTAATTAGAATATCTGACATGGAAAGAATTCAAAATGGCATTTGCTTTCCCATAACAAAATCTTGTTGGAATGACAGAAAGGGGTAATGGAAAATTAAAACAGTTCAATAAATATTTTTGTGTATGATCTTCCCATCATGAGGTGTCTTAAAGGAAAAGGAAGAAAAAAGGCCCCAACCCCTTAAAATCCAAAAGCAAATAACACTCTGGAAGAAAACCATACTTGGTCGGGTACACTGATTCATTGCTGCAGCATAAAAATCAACTGTTTCTCAGTGATGAGAGACAGACTTTTTTTTTACCCACTGAACTGTTTAAAACATGCATAGAAAAGATTGTGTATACCAACATATGATATTGCATCATAACCCTCTAAATAAATAATTCAGGAAGTTGCTTTATTTTTTCTAAAAATGCTTATTTAATCTTTGCATACACATTTGAAAACTCTGACAGAATATTAATATTCAGGTCCATGTTTTACCAAATGGATAAAGTTGCCAAATTTCAGTTATTTCAGATAAAAAGAAAAACTTTGGTTTAAGTATTAAAGAAATATCAGTGTACTATAATCTTCCTTTTGCAGTGCAGATCTGTTTCCAGTGTACTCTATTTTTTAAAAAAAATAATTTACAATTATCAATATTTATTTTATTTATATGTGGGAATGGTAGGAAGCTATGCCAGAGGAAGTTCAGATTGGACATTAGGATTTTCTTTTATTTGTACGTGGAGGTGGTAGCAAGGAGAGACCAGCATCTTTACAAGTCATAGAGAACACTCTAAATTCCACCTGGCAAACAGAAGGAATCAGGACAGCTCCCGAATGACTGTTCAACATGAATGAATTGCACCATTCTGAGTAGGTATCATTCTCCCAAGTGATTCTAATTGTGAGAACTGGACAGTAAATAAATCTCACGTTAGCTGAGAGCTGTAGAGCAAAACTTACTGTGACTTGCAGACATGCAATTCAAAATACAGGCTAAAAGGGATGAAAAACAAACCCCACATCTTTAAATGTAGTGGAAATAGTTTAAATATAGTAGTCATTACTAAAATTAGTTTCTCTAATTTGATCAGAATTTTTAAAGAGCTTTTCAACCATGTTTTTAACCTGAAGAAGAGCTAGTCCGAGAGACTGCCAGATAGCTGGTGACAGAGAAACTGCATTATGAATTTATCTTAAATTCAGAGCACAAGTATTTCTAATAATCATAAATGAGTCCTGAAATGCCTTGATTCCTTAGATCCCATCACACATTTTTAATGTAGAACACTGCTATAGACAATCTGCATCTTGACTCATTCGGTAAAAATGTTGAAGTTTTAAAACAAAGCAGCAGCTCTCTAATGCTGCTCAGAATGCTACCGGTTTGTCAGTGACTAATAAGGGTGGAGGACTTTTTTAATGCAACTGCCTTTGAAGAGCACTTAAACACTTAGTCTTGGGCAGGAGAAGGAGAGTCTTTTGCTAGTCTGATACTCCTGTGCTCACCTGTGTTCTTGAATGAAGTCTCAGACATGAGAAGGGCTACATGTCTATGGATGGTTGGGGTTTGGTCTGCAACTAATTATCTATGCAATCGAGTGATGCAAATACTATTACTGATGGCAACTAGATTGTGAATGAAATCTTCCTATTAAGTCATTAAACATTAATAATTAACATTATCAATGAAAGGAAGCTATCAACTATTTGTGCTTTAGAGACACAAATCGCTTTTAAACCGTTAATTTTTGTAGGGATGAGCTCTTATGAGAAGCCAGTATTCTTACTTTCGATGTGGAAACATTTAAAATTTGAAATATATCAGAAGGTTCTGAGAAAAGAGTATGTGCATGAGGAAGGCTAGTTCAAAGGTGACTTATTCTGTACTTGCCTAACAATATTGTTATGCAACTGATGAAATGCATTTTTTTAGCTATAGACAAAGTTCTGACCACCTCTGAGCTGCTGTTTCTTTTTGAGTGGTAGGCAAGCTCACGTTTACACCCATATTTCGTATGGTGTCAAATCTTAACATGTGCTACAATTTTTCCTGTGTTATACTTCCCAGCTTTTTTGAATGATCAGGTGGGAATGTGACTAGAAAGGCACTGTCTATGCTGGATCAAATCCAAAATGCTGCGATGTGTTAGCTTGTTATGACTTCAAAGAAATACGTGTATATTTATCTTCTTATGTTTACATTTAGCTAAAGAGATTGAAAAAAATCCCCTAATATTCTAAATATGTACTTCTTTGTTATTGTTATTCTATATTTTCTTGCTCTGATTCATTCAATGTTGTGCTGTCATTGTTACAGCAGCTGATTTTTTTATGCAGCAAAACCATGGTTGTAGCCATGTCTAAGAGGTGTCTTCAGACAGCCACCTGCTTCTTCACTAGTGCAAAACTATCGCAGTTTGGCCTCAGACAGCAACAAAGAACCAGGTGGCAGAATCAGAAGAAAAAAGGCTAAACCTGTGGGTTGAGATAAACACAGTTTAACAGAGCAGAAAAGGGAACAAGAAAACAACAATAACACTGAGGAATATACAACCATGACTATACCGCCACTTGCCGACCAGACCCACCAGCCCACTCCCCTGTGGTGACTTCCTCCCCCCTTCCAGGCCTGCTCCCAGCTACCCCCTGGGCATGGCTCAGTTGTGATGGAATACCTGTGCCCCTTGCTAGATCCTAGAGAATTAACCTTATCCCCACCGGCCCCAGGACAAAAACAAACAAAACTTCCTTAAACGTAGTGATTTGGAGGTGATGCACAGCAATAGTAGAGGCTACTCTCAGCAAACTTTATGGAAAGCAGGACTTGGGTAGCAGTGGTGTGTATGGAAGCACTTGCCCAAAGTTATCATCTGACAACCGTTAGACAGTTGATAAAGTGCAGATAGAAGATAGTGTCACTGCATTTCACAGAGTCATAGAATGGCTTATGTTGGAAAGGACCTTAAAGTTCACTGAGTTCCAACCCCCTGCCATGGGCAGGGACACCTCCCACTAGACCAAGTAGCTCAAACCTCTATCCAGCCTGGCCTTGAACACTCCCAGGGATAAGGCATCCGCAGCTTCTCCTTGCAACCTACTCCAGTGCCTCAGAACCCTCATAGGGAAGAATTTATTCTTAATATCCAATCTACATCTCCCCTCCTTCAGTTTAAAACTCTTAACACTTGTCCTATTGCTACACTCTGATAAAAGAGTCCCTCCCCTGTAGGCCCCCTTTTAGGTATTGGGAAGCTGCTATAAGGACTTTCCAGAGCCTTCTCTTGTTCAGGCTGAACAGTCCCATCTCTCTCATAAACTTGTCTTTATAGGAGAGGTGCTCCAGCTCTCTGATGATCTTAATGTCCCTCCTCTGGACTTGCTCCAACGGGTTTTACACAATTTCAGTTTGACACAATGGGATTGTATGGGACACAACTGCAGAACGTATTTATTGTGCCACAGAAATAAGGTATCGCTTGTTTGCTAGAGTGGAGACTTTTGGATAAAGTTGAACTGTTGCTGTGCATAACTGTCATATATGCACAAAGATGAAGGGATACTAACAAAATTTGTCTTTCCCAGAAGGGGGCTCTTTGTGCCTGGGTATATTTTCCAACTCTGACCTTCCTTTTCGCTGTGTGCTTCCCTGGAGCACGAGTTATTCCACGTTAATGCTTGGAAGAATCTGTGGACACAGCACTTCTCAACTAAACAGCAAAAGCATGTGCTTATTTCTCTAGAAGACTCTGTTGGTGTCTGAGCTTCCCTCGCATGCCTGGGGATTCATGGAAAAAGTCGGCTTCTGAATAGCTGAATGTGTGACCTGTGGCACCCAACACAAAACTCATGTTAAAAGATGGAGTAGGAGATTTTTCTGTGTTTCTTAGCAGCTCCTTCATCTCAGCCGGACTACCTGAAATTCAGGAGAAAAAATAGCAGCATCTAGTATTAAAAGGGAATTATACAGAGGAAAATAAATGTATACCACTGGGTGAAGCTTGCTCTTCTATGACTTTATCTGTGGTGTAAGAGTGTAGGGCAGGGGGATGGGTTACAGAAAAAAACCTAAACCAACAAAACAGGGTATTAAAGGTCCAAATACATCTAAATTTACAGCCGCTTAGTTTGTGATGTGTTTGCCAGAGTTACCTGGTTCGATTGTCAGCTTCTGGGTGTTGCACATGCCATCTAAGCACAGCGCAAGCAGAGGTGTTGGAGGGCATTTCTGGGCATGGAGAGGCTGAAGCCTGGACATGGTGAAAGTGAACTTTTCCAAGGGTGGAAGGGTGAAACTGCAGTTTTTAAGGTCTTATCTGAAAAAAACGCTGCATAGTAGAGTGCAGGAAACTCAATTTATCTCTCTCAGAAAAATGAAGGGCTAAACCAAATCTGCTGGGATTAAAGCAGTTGCACTGTTTCATGCAGTATAAAACATTTTTCATCATTGTGAAATACAAAGCTAATATCCAAAGGAAAACGGGTACCAATACATTGTGATATTAGATAAGTCCAGATATTTGATTTTGGTCTGTTGCTGTCATCTGATTTCTCTTCTAAGGGTGCAGCGAACTGCTTTGGTTTATCAGGAGATGGAAAACAGTTCATCTTGGCAATTGGCTCTGACACTCATGCTGAGCAGAGTCCAGGTTTTTTTGTTGTTCTTGGGGTAGGTTTTGGTTTTTTTTTTTTTAAATAGGATGTCCATAAGAGAGAAATGTTCCAATGATGAGCAGGGTCTCAGCATGATTTGATTTGCGCTATTCATCAAGGGGAGCAGAGCCAAAATTTATCTTGTATACAACAAATAACTGCTGTCAGACCTCAGATAAAATGTATGAATTGAAGTTGATTGCTGGGAATAATTTTCTGAGAGAAGGTGATTTTCTTTCTTTGAACATATTTTCTGTCATTGTGCTTTCAAAGGCTAGCAGGCAAACTAAGCTTGTTTTGTATTGATGATGTTTTGTACTGTTGAATAGTTTGCTCAGCCTGGGTTGAGATCTTGATGGTGTTTCAAAGAGGTAATACTAGTGTTTCAAATTACGAAACATAAACATAAGAGTATTAAACCGCATCTATGTGGGCAGAGGTTAAGATAGCCTGAATTCAAGAAATGAAATCTGAAAATCTGTGCCTTTTATATCAGTCGTGTAATTTTGCCCTTCTGTAAGCAGACTATATGATATATCAGATAAATGTTATTCCCCATAACTTCAGATTTACAGTGATGTTAAACCCCTATAACTGACCCTGGAGTAGTGTGACACATATAACAATGTCTATAAACTGTGACTTTTGCCTTATGTGATGTTTATTGTATATGCTAAATGAGGAGAGGAAATTATGAAAAATACAATATGAAGCCATAGTATTAATAACTGTAATTAAATGAGTTTGCAGAAAAGGAAGGAACTAAAGAACTAAAACTTGAACTGTAAAAGAGCTTATACTGAGCCTTTAAGTGTATAGTGCTTTTCTTTTTAAGTCTTTGTCCAGGTTTTGTAGTAGGGAGATGGGAATTAAAACAAATAAAACTGTTACAGCTTTCTGCCATTATGCATTGATATTGTAGAGAGAATGAGATGGAGGGAGACCTGAATTTTATTGTTTTTTAAACTGGAAATCTCCAGGACATTTTCCATTCAAGTATTTCATAACAAATAAAATGTTTGAAATAAAAAAGGTGTAGAATTCCACTTAGTTTAACTTTTTAACTTTTGTAGTTATTCTTTGAAGGATGCTTAATAGGAAAGTAAGAAGCATGATCTTGAATTCTTATGTAAGACTTAGAAGTCAGAATTTCTGTCATGATTCAACATGCATTTGTAACCTAAAAATCTGACTGATTAATCTGATTTTGAATAGCCCCTTTTGAGCAAGCTTACAGGATATGGATATGTACCTGATCACACCATTCATTTTGAAACATTTAATTCAGAATCCCGATCAAATCAGCTCTATTATACTTCACATGTTTTTACTGGTATACTCCACATTTTACTATGGAAAATTTATCACTATTAATCAGGATGCAAAACTGAATTTCACAGTGAGTTGTTATTTGCTAGGTAACATAACACTCAAATTATAAGCAAGAAGTTATCATATACCTCTGACAAGTTCCTTCTTATTATGCTCTTGATAATTGTAACCTTTAATGCTTGCTCTCATTTCTAAAAACACTAAGTGCAGGTTAAATCATGACTGTTTTGCCTACATTCTGGTAACCCTGGAGTTTGAGGCTTTTTGCTAGTAGACTGGATAATGGGATGGTATCAGTGAATCCTGTTAAACCTTTCTAAATCTCCAAAAACAGAGTCTATCTCCCAACTTAAAGTATTTCCATTAAGTTTATTTTCGAACTACGTTCTTTTGCCAGGCTACTTTGGCACAAAATGTAGAAATTGTGACAAGCATATAATAAACCAGCTTAACATGAGCCAGTAGTGTGCCCAGGTGGCCAAGAAGGCCAACAGCATCCTGGCCTTTATCAGGAATAGTGTGGCCAGCAGGGAAGCGATGGTGCCTCTGTACTCGGCACTGGTTAAGGTCTCACCTGGAGTGCTGTGTTCAGTTCTGGGCCTCTCACTACGGGAAGGACATTGAAGTGATGAAGCATGTCCAGAGGAGAGCCACCAAGCTGGTGAGGGGTCAAGAGAACAAGTCCTGTGAGGAGAGGCTGAGGGAACTGGGAATGTTGAGTCTGGAAAAGAGGAGGCTGAGAGGAGACCTCATTGTCCAGTACAAGTACCTGAAAGGTTGTAGAGATGTGGGTGTTCTCCCAGGTGAATAATGACAGAACCAGAGGAGGTGGTCTGAAATCGCGGCAGGGGTTGTTTAGATATTAGGAAGAATTACTTTACTGAGAGGGTGGTCAAGCACTGGAACAGCCTGCCCAGGGAGCCCTGCTCAGGGCATTCTCTAGTGGCTGAGACTGTAGGGTTTTTTTATGTGTGGTTGGACTTGGTGACCTCAGAGGTCCTTTCCAAGCCTGACAGTTCTGTGATTCTGTAGATGTGTGCCCTTTCAAGGGGGTAAGCATTCAGTTCTTCACGTTCTGGCTTACTGCAGGGTCTTCTCAAAGCAGCATGTGTAGAGGTTACTTGCAAAGTGTTAATGTATTAATAGAAGTATTTTTTTAAAGTAGCTTATGCTTGGCCAAAGGAAAATAAATAAGTAAAAGTATAAGGATTGTAACTTTGGTTGTGAAATATGGATAGAGTCTGTAACTTAAGCCAACCATTGCTAGGCTGATAGATAGGGAGGATAATGTAACTAGTTAGTCAAAACAAAGTGATAACTTGAATTCCTGGGTTAATTAAGTGCAATCCCTAATTAAGCAGTACCTTTGGCACATCTGTTTGGCCATCACACCAAGAGGTGATGCTGCTCTTTTATATGAAGCCAATCACATCTATGGTGTGGTCACAGTACAATTTAGGTGCACCCCTGGTGAGCCATAGATGTGCTGGGTGTGCTTCATCTCCTTGGTTTCTATTTGGTTTATCTTTGTTCATCTTGTATCTGCTACTCAGTTCCCTTTATGCAGAGGCAGAAATCTTCTGTATTTCTACAGTACTTAGTACAATAAGGTGCTCTGTGATGAGCTGTATCATTTTCATAAAAAAATAAAAAGTAATTGACTGTGAGACTCATGAGAACAACATTTGCTCTCCCTCCCCACACCCAGCCCTTTGCAAGTCACATTTTATGAGGCACACTCTGGGATGTCTCATTCAAAGTAACATCCCAGTTCCTTTTTGTTGTGTTACAGGGCTGTGGGCACCCATGTCAAACTGCTGGACAAGATTTATTATTTCTGCAGCAATGTATATAGCACATATAGATAGCACAGGTGATACAGATAGCAGTGGTGAAACACATGAAATAAGGTTATACCTTCTCATTTTGGACTTGTCAAGGAGGTGTCATGGTTTAGGTCCTCAAACCAGGACAGAAGGTTTCAAATGGAATTTTATTTTCGTTACATTTGCTTGAATAAGAAAGGTTTTTTCAAGAAAAACTCTGAGTTTCTAATTTTTGGGAATAAATCTTCCACTGTTTCAGTAGGAAGTGGACCTAAATTTGAACAGATGTCCTGGACAGAATTACCCTTTTTCTCTAATGCCAGCTTGTTCTTGCGTGCAATATTCAAAAAAGCTATTGCTATTCAGTAATAAATATGCATTCCTGAACTGTGATAGACTAGGTTTCAGTAGGTGTGTTTGCAGTTCATTAGCACAGGAGAAGTTGGTTTTGGTGTTCTTTTAATTTCTTAAGCATGTAATGTCCAGCACTTGAAGGTCTGCTCATTGAACTCTTACGTTTCTGAACAGTTCTGAAATATTTTCACGCTGCAAAGTCATCTTTACCCTTGACTGTCAATTATGGCATAATGGGTGAGGAAGTGCAGAAAGAATTACCAGACCATTGAAAATTCATTTTATCAGAATTTATTATTTTCCATGAAAATGAGAAAAAATACATTTAAAACTCCTATGTGGAAAAGAATATTGAGTTGGCAAAATGCTATCAGGGAAGTAACCTTCTAAAGTTTTTGATTAATTGCAGTTTTAAATTATGAAATTTGGCACAAAGAACCCATGAGTTTGCTTATCAAGGTTGAGTGATGAGATTGTTGCCCTATTACTCAGTTGTTACAATGATTTACTGAAAATGACATTGAGCTATGCATTAGCCCATATTTCCAGGTAAGGATTAGAGGGTTTTTTCATTTCTTGTTTTACCCCAAAATCTAAATTGCCTTCAATTTCTAGAGTGTTTTGGAAGGTTTCTCTGTGCAGTCCTGTTTTTGTGAAAGCAGGTTTTAATGCAAAGACGTAGCCTTGTAGAACTCTGTAAGACATGATATTGTGCTATGATGCATCTCTCTTGTCATCTTATCTGTGTCTTTGCTGGTGACTTGAAGATGTTATACATGTATAAAATAAAACTAGTCCGATCAAATATTTAAAAGGTCCCTTAATATTTCAGTAACTCTCAGTAATAAAACGCTATTTTTCTTCCTGCCTCTCAGAACAAAAGCCTCAAAAACAAGCTCCTGTCTGGAAACAAGCTTTGTGGTATTCATGCAGAAGAGGTAAGTAATGTTCCTTTCTATTATGAATCTAACATACCCCAAAAAATCTTGCATCGATATTCTTTTTCTACTGAGGTTCTGGTATAGGTTATGTAATATATGTATATGGTGAGTGTTTCTAAAGTGCTTTTATCTCAACTTATTTCTGTGATTTCATTAGAGGAAACATGAATGTATTAGAAAGCAGGCTGCAAACTCAAGTTTTAGACAAGTAAAATAAAAAAAATTAAAAGTATATATAGCTCTGTAGATGTATAGTATATATCTGTAACATATATAAAACTCATTTCTTTTCCTGGATCTCCCTGCTTAGAATAAGACAGGAATAGGTAAATACCTTTTAAAAAATAATTTATAGAGACAGAAAAGATTTATTATTATTAATTTCTAGAATGTTTCATTACTTCAAAGTAGAAATGATCACTTTAAAAAATACAAGGAAAAGAATCTTCCTTCTACTGAGGAGCGAGCTAGCAAGATCAATTGTTATTGATGATACAGAAGCCCTATATTTTGCAAATCCATTAATACACAACTAAATGCATTCACATAAGCAGTCCCATTAGCTATTTAATTTTTAATGAAAGAGAACATATATGATGAATCTGAGAATATATGAGAATATATATATGAATCTGATTTTCTCATTAACATGACTTCAGTTGTGGGTTTTTGCACATATAAATTCTGCAAAAGTCAATGCGCCCTGTCAGAATGAAACAGAAGTGTACCGCTTTTCTTGGCTAAAATTATCATAGTTGTGGTTGAATGTGTTTTCTTCATTAAAGGCTCTACTTTTTAACTTCAAGGTCAAAACTTATGAGTTCAAAACAATAATATCTAGTTATATAAGTTATTTAGCCTTCAGTTACTGAAGATCTGCAAGCAGTGTTTCTGGGAAATCCTCAATGGCAGGAAATAATAGGGGTTTGGGTTTGGTTGGGGCTTTTTGTTAGCTTTTCAAAGCCTATGTTACTTCTTGGTAAGTTATCACTGGTGCTTTCAAACATGCCACAGTATATGAATACAAAAATATTTTCTTCCTTTGTTTACTGCTAAAAAAATTGGCAGTGTGTTCAACTTAGCTTTCTGTTTTGCTCTCTTTTTCAAGTTCGTTTTTCTTCGCTGCATAACATCTTGAAGGTTTGGTAATTAACTTGAAGATCTTTTCCCTGATTATGTCTCCTTTAATATTTACAACATAAATTTCTTTAAGGGTGAAGTTTAGGATTAAATTCAATTTAGTGTAATGTGGCAAGTCTTGCTGTCAGAGTATTTCAGAAAACTAAATATAAGCTAGCTAACTCTAAAGGCAGCAGGTTATGAGTGTATTTTAAACTTTAAGGATCTCAGACTTTATTAATCATCCAAGCAAGTTTGTAGCTTTTAAGTGGGTTAGTGCCATTAGAACAAGCAAAGATGCTACTGGAGCATCCCTTTTTTGTTATTGTTTTGCCAGTTAGGGGGTGTCAGCCAGAGAAATGTAGTGCACTTTAATTAAGTACTATACTCACCAAGCATAACCACTGTGTGGAATCAGTATTCTTTCAGTTATTAGACCAAATACCCTTCATGGATAGAATTGCTTACCAGGAAGCTCCTGCTCCTTTCTGCTCTCTCCAGACTGCAAACAAACAATTTTAGTGTGCCCTGTGATTCCTTGTTGTCCAGTTTCATAGATGGGGAGTGTGTTAGTGATCTTACACTGTATATATGACTGGCTTATCTTCTACAGGCATTCAGGGCCCTGAAGAAAGAAGGGCTGAATAGTGCAAACCTCAAACTTCCCAGGACACAGATATGGAAATATTGCCAAATGCTGTGGTTTAGAAATGGCTATCAACCCGGGTCTAGAGACAGTCTTACCTGGCTGACTGCACTAAAAGGCGTCAGTTTTGTAAATCCTCTCCTTAGAGGCACAGGAAAAACACAAACAAATTTTATCACAAAGAATTGCAGGTCATATACATGGTTTTGAGTCACTTATATTACTTGCTGAATACATAAAAAAAAAAATATAGCTTCATAACTCTTAATTTCATCACAAGTTTGTGATTTAGTGAATGAGTGATACCTTAATCGTAACTCTTAGATTCCTCTGCAGGCAGTCTGGATACCTTGTACCTTGCAGAGACTGTGTAATTTCTTAAGCACAACACCTAGAACTATTAGTTGGTTAAGGTTTTCTCATTAGTCTTTAGTTGATAAGGAATATATTTCATAGCTCTGCCAACTGCATTGTCCAGATCAGCAGACAGGGCTATTGAGTGTAGGCAATTGGCACATTCTGCTGTGTAGATGAAATAACAGCAGATACGGTTACAGAAGAAAGAAGTGAACTGAACTGATCTTGGCCATTTGTTTCAGAATTTAGGGACTACAATAACCAATTTGGTCGTATTACTTAAATATTTAAAACAAGTGCTAGAATTTTATCTTTAGATTCTTTTATCCTTCCCAAAATTCTATCACCAAATTTGACCGTACCAATTGGAAAGACATCAAGTCTTTCTAAAAGCTCCAATTTAGAGAATGTATGCTACCATCTGTAGTACGTTATATTTATGGATGTGCTATTTCAGTAAATGTGGAATAGACTTCTAATCCATTCCAGTGAGTTCTAAACATTTGGTTTTAAGTAATGTGAGAAAGCTTATTGAGTATCAGTTGAGACTGTGGATTTTATTAAATATAAATTATTATTTTAACAAAATTCTTAGATAAAGAGTGAAGTAGTGTGTAATACATAAAAACACTCATTTCTATTATCTTTTGGTTAAATAAGTAAAAGAATGTGTAGACCATTCCTCAAAATTATTTTAAGGATAAATTCAATAATATTTAAAATAGGTATCAGCCTAAGCTGATGTAAATCAATGTAGATATGCTTATTTTAGAGGACAGGGTCACAAACTGAGAACCTAGTTCGTTTGGATGCTCTCTGAAACTCCCTAGCCGTTAAAAAGAAGAACCTATGCAACACTATTGAAACTTTTTCTCTCTAAAAAAAAGAAGACTATTCAAAGGTGATGCCTTTCGTTATGCTTCATGGAAAGTATTAAAAGTATCTCATCTCATTTCATGTCTAAATGTGTAAGCCCAATGGTTATTCACAATAGTACAAATTCATGTATGTTCTTTAGGTGAGTGGCATTTTACAATTTCCTTGATACTTTTGTGTGGTTCAGACATGCGACCGTTGAAAAGGACTAGACTTTGATTTTGATTATTTTTCTGCATTTTAAAGCTGATCTAGTTTCTACTGTTGTCAGACTTTAATACCATATTTTTCTTTCTGTTCATAACCATAAATATTTAAAATTTTAAACCCTCTGATTTTATTCTCCTTAATTTCAGTCAAAAAAGATTCAAGCCCAGCTCAAGGAGCTTCGTTATGGGAAAAAGGATTTGATTTTTAAGGTAAGTTTTATTTCACTATATTTAGCTAAAGTTATTAGAGCTAATATAGGAGGAATGTAGTAATGTAAGAGTATGAAAGCTGCCTTCATTAGTGTAGTTCTAAGAAATAATTTTGTTTTCAAGATACCAAAAAGAGCTCAAAGCACCAAAGACAGACATAACACTGTAACGCAATTTCAGAAATATCATCTATTTTGGTTGGTGGTTTTGGGGTTTTTTTTGTCAAACCGCTGTAACAGGAACAGTGCTTTTTTATTAAATTACTTTTGCAAGGTATAAAAGATTCAAAGCCTCAAAAGCTGTCTTTGTTTTTAAATTGATAAAAGCAATGGAAAATATTTAGTTTATGACTATCTGCATTTACATGCTCACATAAAGGAGTGTTCTAGTTTCCTGCTGGTGACCAAAATCTCTTGCCCTGTTCCATATATTCCCTAATGCATTTTTAATCTTTCTAACTGAACAATATTTTACAGATTTTTTTTTCATTTTGATTAGCAGTCCTCCAGGGCAATGTCAATTATTGTGCAAGAAAGACATGAACTTGTTGGAGCAGGTTCAGAGGAGGACTACAAAAATGATCAGAGGGCTGGAGTATCTCTCCAATGAAGACTGAGAGAGTTGGGGTTGTTGAGCCCGAAGAAGAGAAGGCTCTGGGGAGACCTTATTGCAACTTTTCAATACCTAAAGGGTGTTTATAAGAAAGATGAGAACAGACTTTTTAATAGGACTTGTAGTGGTAGGACAAGGGGTAATGGTTTTAAACTAAAAGAGCGTAGATTCAAGACTAGATAAAAGGAAGAATTTTTTTTTACAGTGAGGGTGGTGAAACACTGGCACAGGTTGCCTAGAGAGGTGGTAGATACCCCATCCGTGGAAGCATTCAAGGTTAGGTTGGATGGGGCTCTGAGGAACCTGATCTAGTTTAAGATGTCCCTGCTTATTGCAGGGAAATGGACTTGATGACCTTTAAAGGTCCCTTCCAACCCACATCATTCTATGATTGCTAATACCTTAAATCAAATTGTTGTGTTTGTGATAAGCTTGAGCACTGGAATGTTCCTCAGGTCCCTAGATCCAAATTCCTGCTATAAACTGAAACATCATTATCAAAACTGAACGTTCTAGAGAAAAATATCAGTGGTTTATACAATCCAAATGAATAGCCAGTCTAGCTAGCATATTAAAAAAAAAAAGGCAGGGTAGGGGTGAGGGGGAGACAGGGGAAAAAAAAGACAGAACCTACAGACATTTACTGAAGTGCATCAAGTCCTTGTTAACACAAAGAGAAGTTAATCCCTGTTAAAGAAGGAAGAGAGAAATTGAGGTCACCTGACTGGAGGCTGCTCATTGAGTAGTCCTTTTATTCCTGGCATAAAAGACGAAGATAAGTAGTCATCTTGAAAGTGACTAGAGCTAGAATTTCTTAAAAAGTAATTCATCTCAATAAGAGGTCCAAATTGCCTTCTGGAAGTATTTAATGCTCTCTACTATCTCTCTATTGTATGCATAGTTCTGTAAAGGTGAAATAACATAGGCCATTTAAAATAGGTAGTGTGATTAGTGTGTTTTTTTCTTCCCTGCTTTACTCTGTTTTTCTCATGCACAGATTAATTCCAAGAGTTTTCAGGAGCATTTATTTCTGGTTGTCGTAAGACACAAAGCGAGGGAATAAGTTTAGAGATAAAACCTAGACATATTTATCTATGCAGTTAAACTTTAATACCAGCTAGCATTAACAAAAATAACACATTTTTTTTTTCTTGAAATTCAGTTTATCTATAATTGCTAATTTGAACAGAAGGAAAAAAAATAGATCTTCTAAACTTACCTGGGTGCAAAACCGTGTTTTCTTTGGCTGAGGCAGAAGGATTGTTCAGTACTACTGTCTATTTGTTGTTTTCATTACGCTAATATGCAGTGACCCCAAAATGGGTCTAAATTATGTGAGATTGTGTAGTAATGCTAAGCAAGGGAACACTCCTACTTGCTTTTTAGGGAAATTATTAACTAGTGCAATTAAAAACACCTTGGGAAATTTAGATTTATTATGTTAATGGGTTGTGAAGTTGATTTTAAAGTACTGAGCACTGTACATGCAAGTATCTGAAACTTCTCTTGACCATGTGCAATTCTGTACCTGACTGCTTGACTTGCTGATTTGATATATCCTTCCTGTGTAGTCACAAATATTTTTTCAGGTTTATTTGTTGGTCTTTTTCCTGACTAAAGGAAATTTGATTTCTGAAGAAAAGGGAACAGCAAACAGGCTATCCTCAAAACTAATCAGAGAGATATAGGAAAGGGTAGGCTGAGTGTGCTGTTTTGTGTGTGTTTCAGGTCTGAAGTAAGAAATACTGAATGGAGTAGAAGTCATTTTGCATAAAGTGGAAAGATTTTTAAATATCTATCTGATAAGAGAAACACTGCTAGATTTGGGCAAGAACAGGTGGTATTTCATCTCTAGTTGCTTTGAGTCTAGGAACTAAACAGATCTCATGTTATCATTGTTGTTGAGGCTGTTTGGTGAGGCTCTGATTCTTTCTGATAAAAGATCAAAACAGTGGATGGACAGTCTTCTGACATCAGAGCATGAATGGTGTGTGTGATAATCTCCAGGCTCCTAGTTACTGCCACATTATAGGATTCTACCCTTCCCCACTTCCACCGCATTCTCACCTCATAAACCCTTGCATTTTCCATATGCCTGACCGAGGACTTCAGGGAATTCTGTTCTCTGTACAGCTCTGAACATTGCAAGCTTCTAATAGCAGTTCACCAGAATGATGTAAACTTCTTGTTAGATTCCTAAAGGGCATGAAAGAATGCTTCAGTCTGCATCATTAAGCTCTTGCTTTCTGTGATGGAATTAATTGTAAAGATCTATGTGAAGTAAATTGGGTGGGTTTTTTGTTTACTTTTTGTTCTGCATAATCAACATCGAGAAACTATTTCTTAAATTCTGGTGGCCATTACTGTCAGTGACTCTGTACTGACTGGAGCTGGGGGGATTAAGTGGGAGAGAAAGATGAAGGTGGGGAAAAGGCAGCTTTCTCCTTTAGTACTCCAGTGAATTGGTAAATGTGTCTACTTTCACAATATGTGACAGTAACTTAACAAGTGGTAGTAAATAAAACGTGAGTTCATCCTATTTGGCTTGTATTTACTGATCTTATGTTTTCAAAGTGTTTGGTAATCTAGATGATTAATTATGTGGCATATGTGTGTATATATATTTTTTTTCTGTCTATACATGTAATATAATGCCATATGTAATAAGCAGTGAGAGTCATGGAAGTTAGGTGGTGCACTCAAAGCTATCTCCTGTCTCTTCATCAGAATTCAGTCCCTTAAATTGTGGAGCATAGTGTCTTTAAAGAGCTGAAAAAAGTTACATTTGCTTATTAAAATGAGAAAAATAAGGAATAATTAATAAAAAAATTAGCTTAAGCTTCTTAATTTTATAGCTGTCTTTGTAAGAATGTACTTACCTAGTTCTGAATGAATCTGCTTTTAATTACAATGATTTAATTGTAGTCCTAAAACTCTGGTTTGGTGAAGTACTCCTTATTTTAAATGCTCTGCTAAATGAAGTTCTATGTTTGTTTTAGGCATTCATAACCACTTGTTTCCAAATTACTCCTTGTTCGTTAGCTGAGTTCTTATCATTTGGCTATATTTTCCTAGAAGTCACATGATCTACTAAATCAAAAAATAATTAAAAATAATTTGGTTTTTTTATTCATGAAATGCAAACGTATGTTGGAGTCTGAAGGAATATGAGATGAAGTGAAATAAGCCCAGCAAGAACTTTGATTATCGCTTTATACAAGTATCTTGTATTTTTGAAATTATTACTGTTTTAAATGTAAAAAGTGAGAATGGTTGACTCTTACGGCTTGAGTATATCTTTGTTTACCATTTTTATGATGACTTGCTAAGGATTCTGATTCAGAGTTTCAGAATTATTAATTTAATCTACTGTTTTATCTATTTTCCCTTTTGTCATTTAAATTTTGAGACAAAATATTTTGATAGGCGGTCCTAAAAAACTCAAATGTGAGCAACAGCTGAGATTAGCCTACTAATGTACTTAATGTTTGTTCCATAGTAGAATTTAAATTTAAATAATCAAGTAAATAGCACCTGCTTTGCAACAAACTAGGTAATTGCTGATAAGTATTTTGTTTGTGGTGTTATCATGAACGGGATGGTTTATAGTTATGTATCTACCTCTGAAGAACAAGGCACGTTTGCTCCAGTTAGGTACACAGCTGGGGCTAGTTCCTGAAGTTTAGCTGCCAAGGTGGCTATTTACAATGGTGAAGTATTTGCCTGTGACCCTGGGTGGTCCTTAGACTTCTCCATGTTTAGAGCCACCAGGTGCTTGCTTATAGGAATCTTGCCCCCAACGCCTGACAATCTCTGCCGCTCCTCACAGCTGTCTAGCTTGTTCCTGTGGTGGTACTCTTGAACCCACATGTTTCTGTAAGATGCAGTATCACAAGTTAAGACCAGGATTGCCCCTTGCCTTCAGTTCTCTTTTATGGTCCTAGTGTTTCAGGTACTGAGTGCTCAGTACCTTGAAAGGACTATTCCATACCAAACCAATATCTCCAATTTAGTCTTGTCTTATAACCACTTACACAGGCTTATGTGAGAAAGAGAAGGCAGGTTACAAATAATTGGATTGTTTTTTTCCAAAGACTTGTTTCAAGAAAGTACTTTTGTCTGGGAAACACCTGAATTGAATTGATGTATAAGGGGCAATGGATGTGCATTAAAGGTTTACCTAACCAAACCTATAAAAGTCTGACTTTTATAATCAAAACCATTTTCCAGATTCTTTGAAACACAGTACTACAACAATCAAGTAATTATTTGGATGTGTGAAAATCATTTTACACCATGCATTTGATATGGCAAATAGAGTCAAAGAAATGCAAAATGATGTGAAATTGTTTTCACATCATACTGACTGGATGCGGTAAATATTTATACCATTCCTCCCTCTGAAGTAAAATTGATGCCACCGTATGTGTTTTGCTCCTTATTAGAACTAGTTAATTACATGAGACAGTAAACCTATTTTTCAGAGTTGCAAAGTGTTTATTTCTGTAATGCAGAATACGAGAATATGAGATTCTGCATTTCCTACAGAGAAATAGGTGAAATGATTAAAGAAAAGCAAACAAACAAAAAAACCCCCACAAAACTGACCTGATTTAGCAGAGAACTTTTGCTTGCTTGCAAATTACCTCGTTGCCTGGGTTTGAAACAATAGATTACATAATTTTAAATCTTTGATAACCTTTTACAAAAGTGTGCTTGCACATGTGTGAAGGTGCAAATGTTTTGGGTTTTCCAATGCAATTCTGCTGACTGCTTGAATGCAGTTGATGGTCAGGCTTGACCCAAATCCAGCCACTTCATAAGTGTACATTCACTTCACCTGTGATTTGCACCTGCTTGTATTAAAATTTTTATCAACTGCAGAAATCAGCTGACCCTGTATGTTTTAAAAATTAGTCCATTTAACACATTTTAAAGGGGTTTTTATTTTGTTCAAAGTACTATAAAATACCTGCAGAAAGCTTTCCGAAAAAGTAGCATTGTTTTCCTTAGACCATATTTATACATGGATTTATTTATTTTTTTTTTTTTGCACAAAAAGAATGCTCTTATCTTTTTTGTTGTTTTCACGTTGCCCTGTAATGCTCAGTGTTAAAAGGAGATGATAAGAGAAAACTGTGGATGGTTTCCTATGGGCCTGTCATATCATCCTCCCTGGGAGAATACTACAACTCATCTCTCTTTCAGACAGGATCTCTAGCCTGTAGTGTTTTTATTCATCCAATGTGTTTCCTCAGCATCTGTATCTTCTGCGACCTCCCTTGGGAAATTTAGCAATGCTGCTTAGGAAAAACAAGACAACAACAACAAAAAGGCTGTTATAAAGTATCAGTTACCAACATAAACATCATGCAAAATACTAGTGCAGAGATCTTCAACCAATGGCTTTATTAGGGATGAGAAGTTCTATAAGCTACAGGATGACTTCACGTTGCATAACAACTGAACAGAGTCTGGAAGACGAGACTTGCTGGTTATACACTTAATGAAAAGCATTTTTAAGGATACTATTTGCAAAGGATAACTGTCAAAGACTTCAGATAGGAAAATTTCTCTTAAAAGTTTCCTTGGACTTTGCAAGAAATCACACAATGAATGAAAGTAGCAAAATGAACCTCTTTTTAGCTATATTTTTATTTTTCTCTTTGACAAATTTAATCTCATTGGTCTACTGTGGCTTCTATTTTATGTTTTCATGATTTTAGTAGAAAAAAGAGGTTCTTTTTCTTTGGATTCTGTTTGGTTTGTTTTTTTTTTTTTATAAGCCTTTACTTTTCTTACAGAGAAAGAAGAGGAAATAAAAAGTGCCGATAGTAAAAGCAGAGTCTGAGAGATGATGAAAAATCTGAAAATATTCTAATGGACTTTTCCTTTTGAATATATAAGAAAGGTTACTTCTTGTTTACTCAGATAGAAGATCTTTATACATGTATGGCAATCCCATCAGCACTGGTTTGGTTTTGGCAAAAGCTGTTTTCTAAGGAAAATAGAAATGAGGTCTGCACAGATCAACACGGAGTTCCTGGACAAACTCAAAACAGAAAAAGGAAGCCTACAGAGGGGGGAAGCAGGCAATGGGTAGCCTGGGAGGAATAGAGAGAAACTGTTCAAGTAGCCAAGGATCAGGTTATGAAAGCTGAAGTCCAGATAGAGTTAAATCTGGCCAGGGATATCAAGGGCAGCAAGAAAAACTTCTATAGGTATA
Source organism: Nycticryphes semicollaris (assembly GCA_013400055.1). Classification (NCBI taxonomy): domain Eukaryota; kingdom Metazoa; phylum Chordata; class Aves; order Charadriiformes; family Rostratulidae; genus Nycticryphes; species Nycticryphes semicollaris. The sequence goes on along the minus strand of VXBJ01001586.1, from coordinate 65,266 downwards.
TCAGTGACAAAAGGAAGACTAGGGAGAATGAGGACCCTCTCTGGAAGGAAAGAAACCTGGTCATCTGGGACACGGACAAGGCTGAGGTACTCAGCAATTTTTTTGCCTCAGTCTTCACATGGAACCACCCAAGCCGCAGAAGGCGAATACAGGAACTGGTAGAATGAGGTACTGCCCAGGGATTGGGTTTGAGACCATCTGAGGAACCTGAAGGTGTACAAATGAGATTTATCCGTGAGTCCTGAGGGAACTGGTGGATGAAGTTGCCAAGCCACTATCCATCATATTTGTGAAGTCATGGGAGTCTGACAAAGTTCCTTCTGACTGGAAAAGGGGAAACATAATGTCCATTTTCAAAAAGGGGGAAAAGGAAGAGCCGAGGACTACAGGCCAGTCAGTCTCACCTTTGTTCCTGGCAAGACTATGGAGCAGATCCTCCTGGAAGCTATAACAAGGCACATGGAAAATAAGGTGGTTATCGGTGACAGCCAACAGGGCTTCACTAAAGGTAAATCGTGCCTGATAAATTTGGTGGCCTTCTACAATGGTGTTACGGCATTCGTAGATAAGGGAAGAGCAATAGATATCTACCTGGACTTGTGCAAAGCATTTGATAATGTCCCTCAAATGGACACTGAGTCCAGCTGGACATTTCATTAATGCTGAGCAGAGCAAAAGGATTTTTGTAGTCTCTACTCATGTGTTCTTTGCCTTTTCTGAAAAAAAAATAAATTACATATTCAATGGTGATATCATCTTGAGTCATTCATCCCTACTGTTCTCTATTCTATATTTGTTTTATTGATTATATTTGTCTGTATTTAGTATCTTACATTTGTCTTTGGTGAATGTCATCCTATTTTTTCCAGTTTGTCAGGATAAATTTAAATATATCCCTTCTTCTATGACACACAGAGTTCTTTTTTGATGTCACAAGAATATTTAATGAGTATATGTCTGGTTCACTGTTTAGTTCATGAATGATACATATACCTAATAAAACTCTGTCCCCTAGAGATGGTAGTCTGATTATTCTTTTCAGTACTTTTCCAAAAGGTGGATATTGTATTAATGGAACTAAAATCAAGACCTCTTCAATTTCTCTCTTTCTGAAGATGGGTATCACACATATTCTTTTCTAGTCTTCAGGTTCTTCATCCACTCTGCTGAGTCTGTAAGAAACTGAGATCGTAGAACCTAATACCATTTCCAAAGTAATAAAAGTTAAGATGCATAAATATGACTAATAGAAAGCAATCAGGTAAAAACTCTTACCAATCTGTAACTGGACAGAGTTGTATTAGAGAGAAAACTGATCTTTTGTCTAAAACAATTTGTCTAAAAATTTAGAACTACATCTGAAATAAGAGGTCTGTATACCATAGCTTTTAAATTTGGCTGAAAAAGGGGTGGAGGTGGCAGTGGAAATAAATCATACATGAACACCCCCCCCACACACACCTTCCCCAACAATTTTTAAATAATTTGGGGAGGGCAGGCTAAAATAATACTTTGCATACCTTGTGGAATTTATCCTACCCTGGAGACATGAGTTCAGTAGTATTATTCTGAATAATTATTTCACAGTATGATTTGTTCCTTTTTAGAAAAAATGTCCTTTGAGTGTAGGAGACAGCATCATGGCTACAAGCGTTGCAAAATTATTTTCTTCATGTTTAGGTCAGGAATTATAATCTTTGTGCTAATATGACTAAATATTTGTGAATGATAGATGCCGTGATTTGGTAGTTGTACATGCAGATCAGTCTGTCTACAAGCCCAGAGTTTATGGAGTGGTTTACATTTCATGCTCTGGTTCAATGCATACATTGGTTTGTGAAAGCCAGATAAAAAGATTGCTGGTACTTTTCTTTCAGAACATTTTCAATACAAAGTAATTGCAATATCAGTGAAGTTATATGTTTAATAGTTTAATGCTCTGTCACAGAAGTTGCAGTATCCATTGATGTATGACAGCCAGGAGCACATTTCTAGGGAGAGCTGAAATTTCATGTTGCAGTGTGATAATGTAGAGCTATTACTTTGATGACTTGCTTGAAAATAGGTGTGTTTTCTTCAAGGAGTACCTGTGTTTGTCAAAAGCCATCAGGATGACAGAAAGAAAATTTTAAATATTCAAAGCATTGCATTGATGGCTGAGGGAATGGAAGTATGGTGTAGATTTTATTCATGTTTGAAGTTATTGTTATATGAAGGTTATTCTGTTTAGCTGTGGATTTCTAGAATACCGTAATTTTACAGAATTCAGGTTTTGCTGTTTTGAGAATAATAGGATTGAATATAAATTTTGTGTCAGGTGTTTTTTTGCTGATGAATCTGGGAAGTTGCATCCTGAGGCGGGTGATTGATGGGTTAAGCTGTGGAGCGTTTTATGGTTTAATGTCACAAGTAAGAATTGATGTTTTCTTTAAGTTCTTAGATAAGAGATGTTGGGGTCTTCTTCGTGGTATTTCTACTCTGTAGTATAATTCATGTTTTACTTAATCTTTATGGTTTAGAATCCTTATAGCTCTTCCTGTATGTGGTATTTCAGTCTTAGAAACTGCTAGATATTTTTTTTCTTTGCAAGTGAGAAGGCTTATGGTGCTTTTTTGTTTGTTTTTATAATGCTTTTATTGATTATTCACTTTGGTTTGGTTTTTTTCTTGATCAAGTGAATATGTTTGTACAATTTTAGATATGTAGTTGGAAGTTGCCCACTGTTAACTGCATAATTTTGGTTTTTGAGTTTTCAATTATTTGTGATTAGATCTGCCTCCTTATTGGATGTAGAAAAATGCTTTAGGACAGGATAATACTGAGTTGTTTTTCTCAGTAGGCGAGTCCCCTGGGAGAGACGGGAAATTTAAATTTGCTTAGCTGATTTTTGTACAATATACTAGGGCTGTTGTATAAATATCTGTCATTGATGTTTGGGTGGTAAAAGATAGCACTTTTCAGACTTTTCGTGTTGAGATAACAAAGCTTAGGGACCATTTCCTCATTTTCTGTTACATGTTCTTTTATCACTGTGTGGTGAGTGAGTACTCCTTGTTTTCATGAAGCATAAGATTTTTTTTTTAATTTGGTTTCTTTTGTTACTAGCTTTTCTCTTTTTTTTCTGAATAGTGGAGTAGTGTATTTTCACAACATTGACAAAAGTGTATGTAGAAAGTCTTATCTAGATTATGTGTGTGTTACTTAAGTAGATTTCACTGTTTGGCATCTTTTTGCTGGTGCATATTTTCTATTTCAAACACCATATTTTATTGTTTTGTGTGTTTTTTCTATAATGTGATAATTATGAGTAATTTTTTAATGTTAGCACATTATGTTACCAGCTCAGAAAGGGCCTGAAGATCTAGACAGAATTGGCTGCTGAAAAATATTTACAAGCTATTTGCAGGTATGGGAATATTTTTAATGTGATGTACAAGAAAGTGGAGGGATGTCATCATATATATATTTCCCAGAAAGGACATTGGATTATGTATTAACGTAATTCATTGATATCCTTATTGAAACAAATCTCCTATTATTCTATTTTTCTAATGGTTTCATGCAGTTTTGGAAATCACAGATTTGCAAAATGTGGATACTGTGTCAGTACTTAGTAATTCAGGTCTATTAGTTTATTGTCAGTTCATTTTTTACAACACAGTTTTGATCAGGAAAATTGTAATTTTTTTAATGAACTGAAAAATCCAATTTTAAAAGTTTCTATGTGGACCTGAGGATGTAGCCTTAAGGATATGAACTTGCATTAGGAGGTAGTGCGGTCTTAAATAGCTAGTCTGAGTTACTGTGTGAGACAAGGCTAGTTGATAGCCAGCATGAGACAGGGTTTCTTAAATCTAGCAGCAGCAGCTCCACATTTAACTGGCAACGTACAGCTATTCAATCAACATACAGACCTGGTCTAGCTCCTGCTAAAATGAGGTTTGCTATTGATATCAAATAGAAATTGATTGGGACTTTGACTGACATTTTCCAAATGGTTTAATTATAATAATGATTTGGAGTGTGCCCAGTAGGGTTGAAAAATTTAAAAACATTGTCACGTAAAGTATTGAAAAATTTCAAACTGCCCAAAGATCAGAGAAAAAAATAGGACAGGGAAAGACAAATAAGAAGCTGAAACATTAATCAAAGCTTCATCTTGTGTAAACATATAGCAGGAAAAAAGAGGGGATGTTTTCTATGAAAACAGTGGACCTGAATCCATGTGTGCTATATGTCAAAAGGGGGGGAAGATGTTGTATGAGTAGTACCGAAGCCAGAAGTACAGTTTGAGAGCAGCTGTTCTGGCACAATCATTTTTCTTCAATATTCATCTTCTGCAGTGGTAAGTGCTACAGAAATCACCATGAAAAATGTCTGTTTCTGAAATGTTAGAACCGAAGACATTTTATGCTGAGGATATCAGGACATGATGTGCTGTCAGCCTCTGTGCAGTAAGGGAGAGAGTGGGGAGACACAAACATGACAAATTGTGAAATTGAGGAGCAGGCACCTGCCATGATGTCTGCACATGTTGGCTTTCCCTGGAACTGGAGAGGCTGGAGGATCAGCTGAGGTGGTGCCTTGGGCACCAGGCCCTTGGTGGCACCTGGCACAAGTTGAAATCCAAAACCAGCCACTGTTCTGGCCCTGGAGCTCCTTGATGAACCATACTGTGGGGTGACTGCTTGGGAGATCACCTGGCTCCATGCAATGAGCATCTGGAGCACATTGACTTGTATGTCCTAAATTAGGTGTGGCTTCCCGTCAAAGGCAATTTTGAATACCTCAGCATTTGTTCCAAGTAACACAGAAATAAAAATTACTTGAGAGGATCATTCTGCAGCATTTAGTTTCCCCCTTGCTTGATTTTGTTTTCTGGGAATTGCTGGCAGCAAATTCAGAGCCATCTATGTAATGGTCTGCAGCATGAAGTTCTCAAAATAAACACAATAAATGTAATTTGTGTTTTGGGAGGATTTTTAAATTTCTGTATAACTCGGTTGATTTTGAGGCATTTTGTAATAACGAATACGCTGGTATTAATGAAGACTGTATATGTTGGATGTTTTAGACTTTACTTTATTCTTTAGCTGAATATGATGTAATGTTTTTGAAAATGAAAGATTTTAGAGAGTTGTTTCTTTACAAACACTTTTAATTGATATTCCCAGAAATACAAGTTCAGTTTTCTTTGTTTTTGTATTTTCTTGGATGAATTATACTCTTTACTGGAATGGTCAAATCTTAAAAAGAAGTCCCAAAACAACAACAAAAAAAAAAACCAAACCAGAAACTTTGGGCAAGATGTGAACTAATCCTCTTTCAAGACTAGTAAATCTTTCCAGTGCACCACTGACAGAGGTATAGAGCATACTGGTGTGCCCTAAATGAATTTTTAAATGCTTACCCGCTTCATGTTTGTTCTCTTACTGCTAAAATAAGCAATACAAGTGCTTAAAGAAGACTGACTCAGAAAAGAAAGAGCAATGGGTTGTTGTAATCATGTGGATCAGTTATCCATGGGGCATAACACCTGGTGCTAAAACCAAAGGTGCTCTGGGCTGAGCTGAGGGGAGCAAAATCCCCTCCAGGAGATAGAAAGGCAGACCAGGCAAGACCTGTCCTCTCCGTGAGCATCCTCTGAGCCTGTTTCTGCAGAGAAACAGTTATTTTCCTTTAATTAGAGACTGAGTACTTTACTAAAACACAAGAGGACTGCTGTTCTGCTTTTATTGCAATGAGTTTTAGGTGAAGGAAAAGCATATGAGGATTGGGGAAGAAAAAGGGAAATTTTAGCTAATAAAAAAGCACAAAGGTTTTCTTTCCATTTTTTTTTTTTAATGTACACCAGAAGAGTCACAAATGAGAGATAAAAGCATTCTGGAATTAATGAGCATTAAGAAAATGTACAAGCTGTGAGTCTTTGCAGAAATGATGTTTCTAACTGACTTTTCTTCTTGTTGGAAGTGCTTGAAATATAATTCAGATGTTGCTGAACATCGGGTTTTGCTGCACAACTGATTAAATGGAATAACTTCTAAAAAGTCTTATCCTAAGTTACATTTGACACCTTGTGCTACATTACACAGTATAATTTAAAAGCACAAGCCTCTGTTTTTCTAAGATACAAATAATGGTTGCAGAATAAGCACAGTAGAATTGTGTTTACCAGATAATTTATTCAGTTTTTAGGTAAAATGGTTTCTAATTAAAAAGTTGTCAGCATTAGAAAATATAGTCAACTATAAAATAAAAAGCTGTATCATGAATATATTATCTGTTTTTCTTAAATATTCATTTAAGGCCTATGGGGGGGAAAATAGAGTTCAGAATATCCAGTCTATTTAACATATGGTTAGACATCACTTATGTTTTCTAATTAAGCAAAATGTGGGATAATTTTGTCCTCAATAAACAGCAATCCTTAGCATGAAATATAATACATCCTTAAGTTTTGTAATAACAAACTAAAATCCCAATTTTTCATGTCTTGAAGCAAAGAAAACCCAATCATGACTGTTTATCTCTGCATGTGTGAGTAAGCCTGCTAACATGAAGCCATATCCTAGCTTTTTCTGGCAAAAAAAGCCCAACAACAAATTTCGAAATTTTGTATAAGAAAAAGAAAGGGAACGGAGGGTTTTTTTTTTTCCCCCTGAGTATTTTCAGCAGTTATAAAATATAAAACCCTAACAGCCACAGACACAAAAACTAAACCACCACCGGCAAAGTCATCACTATATGCTTAATACTCCACATTGACATGCTATATAAAGTTTCTGGGAAAGAAATGCTAAAAAGCCTTTTAGAAAACATTTTTTGGCTGCACTGAAAAGCATGCAGTATTTGTAATAGCTATACTGCCGCATCGCTCACCCAACTTGAACCATAACTCTTAATTATTATGGGACTGGAATTCACATCCCACTATTAATGTGGAATAGATCAGGGATCAAATAAGACTGAAACGGAGCACCGCTCCCTCTAACCCACGTAGCACATTTAGTGTTTGACTGCATTAAGCAATCCTGTTCCTGGGACTTCTCAGAAAGAACTAGGACTTTTTTTCAAAGAGTCGTCGTGGTTTGGAGTTTGTTAAATTGTACACAGAAATGGGATCACAGCCTGGTTTTGCTGACCTATGCCTTCAGGAAAAAATCTAGTAACTTGCCTCACGGGTGAGAAGCTTTAGGGTTTTTATCTGACTCCCGTGAAGAAATAGGAGGATTTAGAGGAAGAGATGTCTGTGGAAAAGCCTACAGACTAGGCAGATTTGGGAAGAAAGTTCAGACCTATCTTTTCTGGGTAAAATACCAACAAGAACACTTAAAGGAACTGTATTTGGATCTTATTTGTAAAGTACCAGATTGTTATCATCAATGCATAATCCCACAGTAATTTATGCATTGTATTTCTGTGAGTATATTTGTCCCAAGAAAGATCATGGAAAGGATTAATATTTTAGAGCAAACAAAAGTTATGACTTCTCCAAAGGTACACAAAAGACTACTAGTGAATGTTTTCTTCCTTTTTATGTGACTAAGGAAGTGCAAGGCTTCTAACCACTGTTTTTTCAGATTACGCAACTTCTCTCACCCACGTTTTGCTGCTTTTGTGCGACTTTGAGGAACAAGAACATCTCAACTACCTGTATTATGTTGATATTTATAAATTCTTGAACATTCAAAATTGTCATCTAAAAGGCATATAGGCATTGCTGCCTTTTAAAATATCATTTATTATTATGATTAAATTATTATTTATATTATATATTATATATATTATATAATATTCAGAAATTCTCTCTGGTCTGAATTACTCATTAAAAAAAAATCTATATCAGTGTGGATTTCTCTCTGGATACCTCTCTATATGGGCATTTTTTGCATTGTAATTCACAGTGAGTAAAGTCAAGTACAGATAAGTGAGTTAAAAAAGTTTACTTCACTGACAGAAACTGCTTAGTGCAGCCTTTCAGAGGATGAAAAAATTATCTCGCTGTTTTGTCGCGGAAATGCACGATTCTACAAGAATCCCTAAGAGAAACTTAATATTTTTAAGTGTTACCAGGTTATGCTTTTTGAAGATACTTTGGTCCATATGAGAATGTTGTCCTATTGGTATTTTGTCCTTTTTCTTTATGCAGTATCTAAACCACATTAATTGAACTGGGCTCCTTAAAAAACTTCTAAATTAAAACAGCAGTGAACCTATTGCAATATGAATTAACCTTGTGAGAAAAAAAATTCAGAAAAATGCAATTATGCTGCAGTTTTGGAATAAATGTCACTACTTTCCAGCGAGTGATTTTTTTTCATCAAAAATTCATTTTTACTGCCAGGAATTTATTCACACTTGACGTCAATTGAATCTATATCACTGGCCTATTGCTTTAGTAATCTGTGAAATAAAATAAATCTACATGAGAGTTACAGAAAAAGTCCATCAAAATATAACAATATTACCAACAATAGGAATAAGGCTTGATAAATGTTGCATTCCAAAAGATTTTATGAATACACGCAAGCCTGTGCTTTGGAAGAATACCTTTTCACCATAAACTCAAAATGTTTTACCTGATGTGAGCATTGCTATGACAATATGTTAGATTAATTAATTCTTTCCAATGAAGACAGCAATTAAAGAAATTAAACACTTTTTCTCCAACTTGATTTTTGAGATGGCTGCAGTTTCGTTGAGTACAATCTATTATACAGCACCAGGCATTCCTTTCAAGGAAAAGAGGCAGCAGTCACCTCTACCCATCATTACCTGCTTTTTATCAACTACCTGGATTTTTGGATACTCTTACATGGTGTGTGTGTGGAAGAAAACCAAACATCCTAAAATTCACAGTTTTAGCTCTGGTATTTCACTGATTTAAACTGTAACACAGATGGTTCACAGAATGGAGAAGTTGCCTAGTTGTCTGGCCTACACCATGCAGCAACCCATCATCTTCCATGTGATTCTAATCCTTTAGCAACACATATCATCAGAATTGCTCTCCTGGCCTCTCATTTTGTTTGTGTAAACATTATTTTGCAAATTTTCTTTTTAATGGCAATTCAAATTATTTAATTGTATATACTGTGTTTTTTTTTTTTTTAAATCTTGGTTCTCATTAATTGAAAATGTATATATTTTATAACTACTGTAAAAATAATTTAATAATTAGCAATAATTCAAATGTTAACGATGAGGGAAAATAATTGATCTAGTTCTAGTATTGAATGAAAGCTGTCTCTGTATCAGATAAAGCCAAGCTTAATGTTCAGTCTTTCAAACATTGACTGAGACTGTGTTTGTGAGTGATATTATTTACTGTGTTTAGTAACTGATGCAAAAGTTACTAAACTCCATAAAAATTCTGGTATGTTAGTAAGTTTTTCCTCTAAAAAAAAAAAATGGTAAGTGGAGTTAAATTTTGCTAATTCAATGAAATTGAAGGACTTTTTCTATATTTTGAATATTTTGTTTCCAGACTTTCCAGAGGAAACAAACCAGTGGTCTGATCTGTGTGTTGTGTGTGTGACAGTGACTGGGATCAGATGTAAGAAATGGGATGCAGTGGAAATTAGGGTCTGCACCCACAAGAGACTTCCCATCATCTGAGCAAACAGTTGACTTCTGCTTTGAAGCAAGATTGCTTAATCAGACATGGTTTTGACTAATGAAACAGTAGCTGCTCAGATCAATCTGCAGATAAATACCTAGCTAAGTATCTAGCTAGGGATGAACTTCAGAAACCTAGTGAGCATAGGATGCTGAGGGAAAGGTTGCTTGCAAATGTTTGGTCAAAATTAAAATGTGTTTCTCTTTAACTGAGAAATGAGAACTTGAGCCAATTATTCCATCCACACAAAATGTGTCTTACCTAATCAGAATTTTAGAGAGAAAGGGTAACTGGTTAGTCCAGTGTCTTTATGGCTCCCCTCATAAACAGGGAAAACAACTAATGGGCAGTTTTGGCAAACACAACAGTAAAAGAAAACTGCCTTTTTTCTGTTGGTTGCATACTAATGTGTTATTAATGATGGGGCAGAGAACTGCAGGAATCTGGGAGCTCCTACTTCCCTAAAATGGAAAGGTTTCACAGAGATTGTATTTCCTTAAAGCAAGCAGTCTGCCTGAGTGTATCTAGCTCCTAGGAAAGAGGAGAGAAATTAATTGTCTTTGTTTACTGAGGCTTTAAAAGCATCTCCTAAACCTCTGCACTCAATACATTGAATATATGTTGTAAAAAGACAGATCTCCTCCTGAAGGACTATGCAGGAAAATAATGTTACATCATTTAGAAGCCTACAGTTTTTACGCATAGGGTGCCGGCTCCTCGTGACCCTGACTTCAAACATAAATCTCCCCAAATGCCTTCTCACTATATGTAGTTGCATAACTAGCTGTTCTCGTGAATTTTCCTTTCATGTGTTCAGGGAAGGAGATGGAGAAACAAATCTGGACTTAACCCCTTGTTATACCACAGAGTAACATTTATAAGGTGTCTACATGCAGGAAAGTTTGGATATTTTCTAATTTCGTTGTTATGTTAATGTTAGCATCTCAATCTTTAGAACTACAGTATAGTGCTTCATGGTACAAACAGAAGTCAGAAAACTGAACAAAATAATAAAAACTGTTTGAATACTTTGAACTTTCCAAAAGGAAATCGTGGCATGATTCGAAATACTTTACAGTATGGAATATGGTCTTTAAGGTCCCTTCCAACTCAAACCTATGATTCTATGATTCGATGAATTACTTTTGCTACTGATATTGGAATGAAAGAGTAAACTTGGATTCACATAAATGGAGCTGATTAGAGTCTGTACCCACATAAAGATACACTTTTTTCTCAGAGAAAAATTAAATCCCTTGAGGCCTGGTCTTTTTTTTGCACGCAATTCTGACCCAATTCTTGTGTATTACTTGTAAAATTTATATCCTGTCCTTACTCACAGACACTGCATGAAAAATTATGGGGCAAAAATGTATCAGCTTTTTTGTCTTTATTCCCACAGGCACAACAGCTAACAGATCTGGAACAAAAACTAGCAGTTGCAAAAGATGAATTGGAGAAGGCAGCCCTTGACAAAGTAAGAAGTTTAATGTAATGTAAGCGTGTTTATCTCTATCACCTGTGAATGTTTCAGTGTAATTTGACAAAAACAAATGAAAGTCTTACAAAGATGTAGATGTTTACTTAATTGCATGTACCTGGGTGCAATGCTACTGAAGTCAGTGGAACTAATTATGATGCATGAAGTTAAGTAGAGCTGCAAAGTTATTTAAGAGGAGGGAAATCAAATTAGAAAGAAACATCTCAAAAACGCACAGAAAGCCAAGTGCTGCAATTGTTTATGTGCAAAAGTACATTAACGAGAGCTTTCCTGTTACCAGTACGATTTTTATCTGAGGTTTAGTCATAGTTCCAGGTAGGCTGCAGTAGAGAAATGGGTCAGTGCCTTGTTAGGGTGGCACTGACGTGGCTCTGCTGTGGTCAGAGGTGGCTGCTCAGGACAAGGAGGCAGCATGGAATCCCAGGGAGGGGACAAAGCAGGACATTCACTCCTGATAGCTGTGCAACAATGGTCACAATATCACTATCCAAACGAGTGTCACAGCTGGTGATATATCGTGTGTTTCTTGTCAGTACACTGAACTGAACTGTTCCACATATTAATTTAAAAATTAAGCATGTTCTGTCTTTGCCTGTATAACCCTTACAGGCATGGTCTGTCACTAGTGCCAATACACTGTGGCAATGGCAAGAGAGCAACAGAGCTGTAAATATCTTCTACATGCAGTTATTCATTGTAATGCAGTTATTCATTATAATGCAGAGAGTTGTGAAGGAGACAGCAACGAACACTTGACATCAGGAACTTTTAATGAGAATGCTATTAAGGGATTCTGTCTGCAAATTAAAAGGGGATTTGCAGCACACCCAACTGACTTCTCTGACCTTCTGTTTCTTTTCTATTAAATATTATAGAATTTTAATTTAGGCCTCAGTTATGGTTTCGTAGGCTTACTACAAGCCCGGTGTCATCTTCTTAAAAATTATCATTGAAAGAGTCTTTGGATGGCGTCATTGCTTACATGCTGCGAAAGTGCAGTGGAAATGGCAAGCAGGAGTTAAAAAGCCCAGAAGAAAGAAAAAGGCAAAGTTCATGCCAGTGAGAACTGTGAGACAGTTTCATGAGACTAGAAATGTCTGCATTTGACTAGTTCTAACTGCAGAGCAGTAAGACCATTTAAGTTGCAGATACATTTTCCCCCTGATTAAGTGCTTTTCTGTAGGAACTATGAAGTTAAAAGAGTTAGAGACAGCTGATAACTCATCCATATGAAGTCTTGGCCTTAACTATTTTGACAATGTTAGCATACATAGTTTCAACTAAAGGAATGGAAGCAATATATAAAGCAATGCACGTTTGAAATGAACAAATGAGTGATCGAATCTCGGACTGTGCTTATAAATAGACATGAAATTGTATTTTTATTTTGGGAGGCTGTCAGGCTTTTCTATTAAATATTAGTTTGTGCTGACAGCAGACTTAGCGTCTCTCATAAGTCTATTTACACTACAGCAGTTTTCTAGTTCCCATGATGGACCCTTGGAAGACTGACAAATTTTGCATTACCACAGCCCAAATTACTCTACATTGAATTCAACCCCACGACAAGAGTATGAACAGATCTGTGAAATCTGAAGACACATGTCTCATATTGGCATTGTTTTTACTACCAAGCAGCCTGTTTTGACCGCAATCACATCTATGAATCTACTAATTTATGGCTATACAGAACTTTGTTGAACAACATCCTTGGGTCCAATAGTGTTTCCTTATGTCTTACTCTTGTGCTACCCATTTATAGATCTCCTGTCAGCAAAGTCAAAGTTTAATTTTGCTACCCATAGGATGGAATTGAAATATTCTGCTTTTACTTTTGAAATGGCAAAATGTCTGGCCATAGGCAAGGTAGAACAAGCACTGGATGGCAGGGGCAGGAGACGAGATGAGATGAGAAGTTATCCAGAAGGATTTCTGGTCAGAAGGAGTGCTATTTCAGTCAGTGTGATTTGCAGGGAGCGCTTGGGTCATATAGTGCTATAATGGCTGAGTCCAAGTTAGACAGTCTGCTTACCTCTGCCAGTTTGGTGTCTGAGCTTATTTTGACTATGTCAAATGGTGATTTACGTTCTGTGTGCAGACACTGCTGGAAAAGGTAGGGGAAAAGATGTATTGCATGAAAAGTATGCTAAGATCTTCTATCATCAATTAGAAGTTAAAAGATCTCTGAGTCAGATGGATAAAGTTATCCTTTCCCTTTTACATTGCCATTAGGTCAGAGGCACACTGGTCTGACTCAGGGTTCATACATTTTAATAAGTGTTTATTTGTACAAAGCACTGTCCTCCTTGATGATAATCCAGCATTCCTCATCGCTGCACACATCTTAAGAGAAAGACATTCGATTTTATCTGTTGGCAAACAAACTAGACTCCATTCTACCTCATATTTATTTGATTTTCCTTATTGTAATGCACATTAATGGTCCTTTTTATGATTGTCTTTGATCCTACCATTGAAATGTACCCTACTAATTATTTTTGTTTATTTTTAAAGAAACACACAGATTTTCCCAGTTATGAGATAAACTTTCCCTGAAATGGAATGAGGGAAACGTATCTGATGTAAAATATGGAATATTTGTCAGGTTCTAAAAAACACTTCTTCAGCAAATAAACTAAAATAAGATGGCTTGTGCTGAATGCCATTGCTTGCGATTCAGATCACTGAAATATTTTTATATTTTGTTTGTAATATTTCACATATAGAGTATGTAGTGTGTAATATGTTGAATATATGTGTATTCTCCATCAACTTTTGTCATAGTATACCTTGAAATCGTTGATTTGTGTATCTTCCAAAAAAATCTTTGAAGGTTAAAATGTGCTGATATACCCTGGAGTTATAGGCATATTCTTAATATAAAGAATAAGAGTAAGTTACTTGTTTTAAGACCAAATGCTGCTGAATTTGTCCTGAAATGAGCATAAGAAAGTTACCTCAATACCTAATGTTTCACTCTAAGTGACTTGCTGTGATAGAGCAAGGATTTAAAATGAGATTACTTCAGTGTTGTAGTTATTTCACTGTTCTTACTGTCTTACCTTATTTCAGTGACAGACTGCTATTTTCATTAATACATCTATCTGTATTTCTGTGAGTAAAATAGCAGTATTATATCTAACATGACTTGCAAGCACTTCATCACTTAATGGTTTTAGTTTGGCTGCTTGATGGACAGTAATGGAACTGGACAATCATATTCTTACAGATGAAACCATCTATGGTTTATTTACTATACACTGCAACAGCATAACATGCTCATGAGGAAAGCTGTCTTTGTTGGATTAAAACAAATCTTTACAACCTGTGGAAAAATATTATAAACAAAATTCCATGCAAAGTTTGCATCTTTGCAATACTAGTGAACACTTAATTCTCTCTATTATATGTAAAAATCTGGACACTGTATTATACTTGTTAGATTTTATTTTTATTTGTTTTCAGATAAAATATTATTTCATAATTATTTGCAGTAATCAGTGTGGATAAAACTGCATGGAGAAAAGTGAAGAGTGCAATATCTTTGTAGGCAGTTTGGTGTGTAATGCGCTGTAACCTAATTATATAAAAAAACCTGCTTTAAACAACCTCAGTTTCTTCTGTTAGTAGGAAAAAACAGTAGCTGTTTATATATGTTTGCTTTAATGCAGAGGGAGAAAGAGCAAACAATTCTGTTTATAATAATGCACCTTAGAGAAGTGATGATTTCTTATTTTCCCCAGGAGTCACAGCTGAAAGCTCTGAAAGAGACGGTGCAGCTTTGCCTGTCTTCCGTTCTGCACAATCAGCCTCCCGCTACGAATCTAATCCCTTCAAAACCAGCTGAAAAGCTGACATCTCCGCTTACAAAGGGCTCAAAAGTTGCATTTCAACTGACAAGCACCAAGGTATGGTTTCTCTCTTTTTTTTTTTTTTTTTTTTGTTAAACATCTTTGAAAGTTTATCCTGTAAGAACACCAAACTGGAACTAAGGAGGATTTGAAATTCATTGAAAGATTGGGATGAATTTTGAGGATAATTCTAAGCTGTTTCTGATGTCAAAAAACTTTTTTTTTTTTTTTTTAAAAAAAAGCTGAGAAGCAGCTACTATTTTTGCTGAGGAACAAAATTCTATCTGTCACTTGCTAAATGGACCATATCCGCATACCAAATCTACAGGGAAGCTGGATTTGCATCTAAAAGCAGTGAAGTTGCTAATTTATAGTGTTATTTACCTGTGAGGTACTGATAACGAGTTTGTGGTAAAGTAGTACTAACCAGTAAGACATTTTTTCCTTATTATGCTCTTTTTAGTAAAAAAGACTGATATAAAAACATAAAATGGTCTGTGACGCACAAAGTTGCCAAAAGGGATCTCTGGAATCAGTAATAGGCCATAGGGAATATGCAGTCTAGAAGAAAGCATGAGAAAAAGATTTGATGAAAAGGTTTTTGATTCAGTAGATTCAAGCATTTTAATATAGTCAACATTTAAAGTGATTCACAACTGATAATTTTCTTCTCCAGAGTTGGATTTTGCTCATGTATTCAACTGATTCGATAGATCTAGAAGAAATCTGTGATTTCAATTAAAAAGGAAGTTTTACAGAATGACCAAATGATACTTTAGCATTTTCTTTAAATTCCAAACCTCTTTCCTGAAAGAAAAGCTATAAATAGCAATTGCTAATTCATAGCCAATTTGTAATTTTTATACAGCAGCTGTTGATGTTGATATTCACCATTAATACAGAGACTGAAGCCAAAAATTAGTAATTTTTCTGTATGTAATTCAAATTGAAATATAATTTCAGAAAGCAGAATATAATTATAAAACTGGATCTCATATTGCTACTCTTATAATAATGACTGTTGGTTCCTTAATAACTGTTTTATAGCAAGAAATAGTCAATCCCAAGAAGTATTACCTCTGGAAATAAAGCACTGTATTAATTAATTGCAGCACATGGGGATATTGTTGCTCATTTAGATTATGATCACTGGTTCTGTGTTCTGCAGGAAAGTAGATTCTTCTTTTGTAGGTCATGCAGTCTGAGCTTCACTCTGGGATCTCAGGAGGACATTTTTCCTAATTAATGTGGCTGTAGGATTGTCAGTCTTGTTCTTATTGTCCTTCAAGTTGGAAACATTTGTGTCTCTGTCACGAAAGCACAGGTGTGCTGAAGGGTAAGGCCCAACAACCCACACAGCCTGGTGTTTAAGATTGATGTAGGGTCAGAGCCTTTGAAACAATTGAGGTCTCCTTAGTTTTAAAGGTATCACTGTAATGCAAAAAAATAAATGGGAATGCAGCGTAGAGATTAGAATTAGATTTTTGATATTTGACTGAAACACAGCATTCTTTCCGCATTCATATAGATTTTGTGTTTAATGTTCCTGTTTGTAAAATGTATTAGTATTTCCATGTTCCAGCCTTTTGAGAACCGGCATTTAGTCCTCCGTATCCAGAAGTGCTTGAATAAGTTGTATTGCCTTGTAGTCGTTGCTCACATTTCTCTGCATTTGGCACATGCCATGAAAATGTCTGAGAAAATAATGGTCCTCTGCAATCCTCTTCATCCACACATTGACACCTCGTTATTACGAATCTGTGCATTATCTGTGATTATAAAACCACTGAAATCTGCTACTGTAAAATAGGTTGTCAAAGAGCTGCATTGTAGAAGGCTTTTTTTCTCTGACATCCATTCTTATGTGTCTTTTCCTTGGCTGCTTTTTTCCCCTCTTATAAACCAACTAACTCTAACTACAGATGTATACCTCTAACTACAGTTGTATAGCTTTTTTTTTTATTATTTTATTTTATTTGCATAATTATTTTCATATAGCAGGCTAGTATTTTTAGGTGAATACAAATGTGTGTGATTACTTAAATATGTTTCCAGATGTAAAAATGGGAATTTCAGATGAACAGCACTTAAGCATCTTGTCATGTCTGATAAGCAGCAGTTTCACCTTCAGGGAAGAAATCATGATTTGTCTGTTAAATATCTTATTTCAAAGATATTCCCATCCAGCCTAAAAATTGCTTTCTACAAATGTCAAACTTCTTTTAAATCTATTGATGATTACATCAGATTATACCTGTATTACTTAGCAGCAATCATCCCTGGGACTGGGGGGGCCTCCTGCTTAAAAAAAAAAAAGAAAAAAAGAAAAAAAAATGATGCAAATAGTATGTTGTATATTTGTATTCATAACTGGTAACCATAATACCTGAGTGCTTGTTAGAGATGATATTTAACACAAGAACGTGGTGTAGAACAGATAATTAGGAAAGCAAATTGCCAAATTTCTTTCCTGTTGAGGTATTTTGGCCTTTCTAGAGAATG
Source organism: Nycticryphes semicollaris (assembly GCA_013400055.1). Lineage (NCBI taxonomy): Eukaryota > Metazoa > Chordata > Aves > Charadriiformes > Rostratulidae > Nycticryphes > Nycticryphes semicollaris. The sequence goes on along the minus strand of VXBJ01001586.1, from coordinate 47,793 downwards.
TGATACAAAGATGCATAAATTAGGTTTAAAAACTCAGTCCACAAAAGTGCCTGAATCAGTGCAAAAAAAATTGCTGTTCTTGATAGCTTGGTAATTTGGAAGAGTGGGTAGTAATGGAAAATTCTTAGATTTAAATCATAGAAAAATTCCGTTAAAGTGATCAAAAGCAGTATCAGTCTGAGGTGCATTTTTTGACATCTTTAATTAATATTTACAGTATACAAGAACATAAAATACAGAATTTACTGTTTGAATTGGCACTAATGTTTCATATCAAACCTGTTTTCCCTTTCATGTACCTGTCATAACACTGATACTGGTGCTAAAAGCATTAACCACCAAGGATGGATTTAGGGCTTTGTGCATACAAGTGCAATGACACTAAACTCAAGCATAACCAGAAGGCTGATCATTAATCCTGAACTACGAGGTCTTTAACTTTCTGGATTATTGGAGTTATTTTTATTATACAGTTTCTTTCTCACTGTAAAGTCGCAGCAATAATGTTCTGTGTTCTGCCGGTGGAAAATTTTTCCAAACTAGTTGAGAGCTGTTGAATATGGCTTTTGCTGTAGAAATTTGCCTTGAGCACAATAGCCTTGTGCCCATTACAGAGGTGATGAGGAAAGACAAAAATGAAGAGGAAGGACGGAGACTGGAACTCTGCTTTCCTTTTTAATTTCTAGGTGAGCTGGGTGCTTAAAGAGTGTTGTTAATGGATGGAAACTGACTAGGCTACCTGCTGTGGGGAATGTGGGTTGGTATAATCTGTGAATCAGAGCACTGGTACTGACTTCCTGTTGAGGCATTTTCTGCACTGATTGTATCTAGGCATAACAAACAACTCAGAATTTATATGGAGCTAGTAGATGGAATGCATTCTTATTTCATTTGCTTTAATTCCTCTTTCTGGAAAAGGTTAACATTATGCCTTAAAAAAAAAAAAGCTATCATTGAAATATCTTTGGCTGTGCAATATAAATATACCTGTGCTCTAAATGTAACAAAATGTGCTTTAATAACACTGTGGAAAGTTAATGGCAAAACAAAATCAGAAGTGAAGCAGAAGAAAAGTCTATTTCCAATAGCAAGGTTGAATATACAAATTATGGGGAATACAGTGATACAGATACTAGAATAATAGTGATTAGTTTGCTCTATAGTATGGTTCATGTATTCCTCAAATGAATTTCTTCATTATAAATGCCCTGTAGTTTTTGTGTGTGTTGTGAACTGTGCTATTTTGAGATTGGAAAAACACATGAATTTCAAACTGTAAAGAGTAACACCCCCTCCCATATTCTACGTGGCATAGGTGGAAAAACCACCTATGAATGCCTCTTCAGTGTCCTAGATTTCATAGAATCATAGAATGGTTAGAGTTGGAAGGGACCTTAAAGATCATTGAATTCCAAACTCCCTGCCACTGAACCAGGTTGCTCAAAGCCCCATCCAGCCTGGCCTTGAACACTCCCAGGGATGGGGTTTCCACAACTTCTTCGGGCAACTTGTTCTGGTGTCTCACCACCCCCACAGTAAAGCATTTCTCTCTGGTATCTAATTTAAATCTCCCCTCTTTCAAAGTAAAACCATTACCCCTCTTCCTATTGCTACGTTCCCAGACAAAAAGTCCCTCAACTTGATGAAGGAAGTATACATTGAATAAGAATGAGAACTCTCCTTCAATAAAAGTGCGTAGAACAGACTGAAATGGGAACTGCCACTCCGTTTTTAAAAGATTTAAAGTTTTCACAAGAAAATGCATCACTTTTGTGGTAAAAACTGATGCAAAGATCTGTTACTTCTGCCTTATATATTTTGAATATTGTGGACTCCAGCGTACATCGTTCAATATAAAAATTCAGAAAACTTAAAGTACTGTGGGCCATCCTCCCTTTGTCTGGAATTAAGTACTTTATTCCCCATCAAAGTGAGCTTGAAGAACTTTATATCTTTATTAAACCCAAGGAAGTGTTCTTGTTGAGAGCTTGTGAGACTGTTCAGAGAAGATACAAGTCTGGAAAGCTGGATAGGATCAAGGTAGACTCTGAAAAGCATTTTGAAATGGCCATATGGAAAACCAAGAGGCTGAGTTTTCTGTTTTGGCACAGAAATAATGTATTTAGGTTAAATTTAAGCTCACGGTTATACTGACCGCATGGTTAGTGAGCATCTACTGCAGACACAGAGCAAGGCTGCTAAAAAAAATACAGTGATAGTAGTGTCAAGTGTCTTGGCTTCTTCACTAATTAGGAGTTTTAAAGGTTTGGGTTTTTTTATAAGTAACCTACTTTTAAAGGATTTATCTAGAAAGAGAATATTTCTTAGGCTCTAGACTATATCCATTTCATTCTGCAAAAGTAGAAATTTTTATATAAATACTTCTCTAAAATAATAATTGATTATTTGCACTAAATATTATTATAGAATTATTATTATATTACCGATAATGCTGTAGGATATTATAATTATATAATTAGCCAGAAATTTGACAAACACCATAGTCACATGTGTACATTTCTTCAAAATATACTTAGACATTTTGAAGGAATAAATAAATGTTTGAAATATGTTGGTTGGACCCAATCCATGTTTATGAAGCCTGAACAAAGCTTTTTGAAATTATCTTTTAAGACTGTTCCTATAAGTCCTGGAAAAGTAACACAATAGCTTCAGATTAATGAAAACTTAACCAGCTGAATGTAGCAATGTGTCATCTCAACTCTTCCCCTTTGTAGGTCAAGAAAGAAAGCTAAATCAGAAAAAATTACTTCAGGAAATATTTTCTGTTTTCTAAAATCGTTTATTGCCATTCATAGCATTTATCATAATATTCCAATATAACATAAGGTCCTGACACTTTGAACAAAACAATTGCAAATTCTTTGCTCAAGAACCTGTGAAACAGAAATAATTATGGAGTCTTTTTTGTCCTTATAGGAAAGATAAGACACTGAAAGCTTTTTTTAATGTTTCTTATTTTTACTCAGTGACCTCTGTGTAACATGCTGAAAACAAGTTGGAAGTTATTTCTCCTTATGCATTACATTTTGAACTGACATTATGGCTTTATGTCAGGAAGCACCCCAAATCTTGTGTGTAATAACCCCATGCCACAGGAAGAAAGTTGGATGGAATTCTGAAAAAGAAAAGATGGTAGTCTGAATTAAAAAAAAAATTGCTGGTATGAATTAGACATCTGAAATTCACAATATGTACCCACTTTTTGGTAACATAGTCTCTCTTTTGTGGATTTGGAAAACGAAAGCTTTAACATGTAAAATATTTATGACTGTTCTTTTCCAATTTTATATTGATTTTTTTGCTGCTTGCTTTCTTGCTATTGCCAGAATCATTCTCTGCATCTGTCTGGTATTTCAGACCGCAAGGGCAGAGAAAGGCTCTAGTACTGAGGTTTTTTCCTCCGTTTCCCTGCTTTCTTTCATTCTCCTGTTCTTTATTGCTAAATACTCATAATTTCTCCTAAATAACTGTTTTTCAGCATCATTATCTCATTCCCTTCTGACATCTGTCCCTTCCTTAAGTTTAAGAATAATAAATTTCATTAGGCTATTTCTTTTCCTATAAAATGAGTGTTCAGATGTGAAAGAACAGCGGTCCAGTGTTGTCTGAGGCAGCTTCCTTGAAGGGTCTATTTTAAAGTGTCTGCTTCAAAGAGATCATGAAATACAAGGTCAGACTGGAAATAATGAGCAAAACTTTTTTTATTTCATCAGACTCCAGGGTAATACAAACCAATACAGATATAGCACTGCATAGTTGGATTTATTTGGAAATTAATAATGTTCTCACGATTGAGGGGGAAAAAATTGGTGTGTATCCTCAGAACCTTATCAGAGGGAACAGAGGTTGAGCCTAAGGGCACAAAACATAATGTCTGTGGTCATCTACATGTAAACAGCAAGAGGACTGAGGTCAGTGAATAGATTTGTGCTCCATTAAAGCCTTAGGAATTCTGCCTTGGTGGTACCTCCGTGCTTGTCTACTTGTATTGCTTCAAACTTTGATACTGCCAGAGCTAATGAGATATCACTGATACCTGCAGTTTCAGTGACCTCTAGATTGTTGCCCTCTGCACAGGGATTGGAAAACCACAATTAAAAAAAAGAAAAAGGTAATTACTATATGCAGAGTCAGCCACATTTTTCAATATGCGGTAATGATATACAATCGTATAACCCTTTCCTAATGCATAAACATTATGAGAATAAAATAACATTGAAAAATTACACTCTCCATTGTTTTAGAATGTAATTTCAAAGTAAGTAATGAATACGTGTCTCCTCCTAAAGTACTCACCATAGACATCTCGGGTATTATCAGTATCCATAAGGCTAATGTGGTGAGAAATTTGTTTTTAAAAAGATAAAAGGTAATTTAATTGCAGAAGCATGACTAGCATGACCTGTTTCTTCATGTAAGTCTCTCCTGTTCTGTTTTTTATAGCTCTCTTTGGTCTTACAGACTTTTATTCTCATTACAATCAACTAGATACTACCCATAGTCTTGTATTATTTTTAATGATGATTCGTAAGAGTTTGTCAGCTCTTCCTCATATCTTTTATTTCCAGAATTTTCTTCAGATGGAGTATATTTTTACTGTTGCTTCAGAAAGCTTCCACACGAGTTTTTCTGCAGCCCTTTCTCTTCAGTGACTAATTTTTAATAAAATTTTATTACATGCAGGAAAGCATTTAATACCAGAGATCATTAAATTGAAAGCTGAAGCTCTTTGCTTTTATTACTTACTTTAAAGAAGTCTTCATTATTAGCACATTATCTTGATACTAAATTAGTTCTAAAGGTTTTTTCAACTGAGTACAATCAGGGAAAATTCGAAAGAAAGCACCTGGCATCTCTTATTTAGTCCGTAACTCCAAAACAATATCATTCTCCTTCAAGTTTTAGTGACACAATCTATATAATTACCTTCATTTCATTATCTATTTGACCTCACTCTTCTTTGTAACAGAGTGTAAGTAGCTGGATTGGCCAATTACCCCAGGGTTCAACTCTGAAATTAGCAATGAGCTAATGGGTTGAAGAGGTAACTGGTAATCATTTCTTATTGCACTTCTTATGGCTGTTAACTGCAGGTCAGTTTGCCTGTGTATGAGAAATACTCCAAAGTCTCACTCCAAATATCTTCTTTTTTAATTAATGTCTTTACTTATTAGATGTTTCTGTACAGTCTCCCACAATCTAGTACATAATGAGTCTCAAAAATACTTGACAGAGATTGAAAGGAATATGATATATCAAATTTAAATGTCTTACGAATGTTTTAAATAACATCAAAACTCCAAATTGTTAAGTATGGCTAATGGTCTCACGTGGACCTGGGGATTAGTACAGACACCTTATATCCATCATCTGAAATTCTGCCTTGATCCAAAACTGGGCTCCATGCTAGAGCAGTCCCAGCCTTGCTGTGACATTCAGCAGCTTTCTGGACAATTTACTTGTCTTTTTCTCTGTTAAAAGGGAAAAAGAAAAGATTCTCTTAATTACTTTTCAGATGTTATTATTTAAGAGTTACCTTTCCTCACCTACTTATACAAAGTGATGGTTTCTTTAACGTTTGTCTTTCCCCCCACCGCCTCAGTAACGGCAGAGATGACTAGGGAATTAATACAGCATTTTTAATAGTAGTTAACGTTCCATTTAGCGAAAAACAGCTACACTGTTATACGTTGTTACTTTCCTAGCTGATGTGTTTGTTAGGTTTCACTAAAAAATATGTGTATATGAGCAATGAATTCACAACTGAATTTATGTGCCTTTGTGGTTGCACATTAGTAAAACTATTTTAAGATTTGTTAATGTTAGCACTTTTTTCTACCAATGTTATGTGTAAAAAAAGACACAAAATATGCAAATGATTTAATTAATCATTTTAAGTGGCTTACAAACTTAAATACAATTGTGAAAGTACTCCCAAAGGAATTTTGTTGCTCAAGGATATAGTAAGGATTTATTTAAAAATTATTAATGTGAGTATTCTGTATACTATATATATTATTAATTTACTGTTACAAAGTTTCACTTGATATGTGTATATGGAGCCAAGTGGGAAATATTAGAGACAGTTAATTCATCTTTTTCTTTGATTTGAGCAAAGGTGTGATTTGGAAAATACTCAAAAAGAAAATATTTATTGACTCTGAGCATTTTGGCCATTAGTAGGGTTTTTCTAGCAATTTGATTAAAAACATTGCATTGAATCACAAAGCAGAAGAAATGCAGAATGGACTGGTGATAAACCCATAACATTCAAGTTCAATTTAGTCTTGAGCAATTTAAGAAATCACCTACTGGCCTGCACCTTAAATCTTGCCATCTTCCAGAACTGCTAAGCATCTATTTGTTCTACATTTATTATTTCATAAATCTGAAATGTTATTTATTTTATTGTCAATAAGAAAATAACAGTCTGAGGTTATGTGATCTCATATAATGGAAAAGCAGAAATTCAATTAAAACCCAAAAGCTTTTAGTATCAAGCCTATATGTGTTCAAATCCTTACAAGTGAAATGGATGGTGCTTAAATTGTGAAGTGGTAAAAATTGAGTCATATAATAAAAGACTATTGAATCTTTTCTATTACAAATATTTTGAGGTAGTTTACGGATTCTTTATAGAATCCGATTTTTTCATAACTTTTGGAACATGATAGTCCTCACCTCTGTTGATGGAACCATGGCCATGATGGTAATTGAATTGTCAGGTGTTGGGGTTTTTTTTATAAGAACAAATGTCTTTATTAGAAGGGACTTAAAAAAGAAAGCAATTGGAACAAACACTTTGTTTTGGAAAACCTTCCTCTGCCTGGATTCCTGTCTGTCCTTAAATAGATAAGAAAGCCACTTTTTAACCATGATTGAGGAAAAAAATCGAAGTCTCAAAGGGAAAAGCGTTTTTCCCAGTGACCACCTTCTTGATACTCAGCTCATGGTTCAGAAGGAGTCCAGCTTCACCAAGTCAGTCCTCTGGGCTCTATAACTCTTCCTGGACTTTTGTCCCGGGCACATTTGGCTTTGTTTTTATCTGAAAATACAGATGTTCATATCTATGACTGCAACTTCAGTAGCTGCTTTTTTTTTTTTTTTTATCTGGGAATGTAATTGCCTATAAAGCATATTTGACGCTGTGTATTATTGCTGCTCTGAAGTGTAAGAAATGTTACACAATGTTCATTACCCCAGAGCTAATTGCTTTTTCCTTTGTGACAGCTGTAGAAAAATGAAGATGTTTATTGAAGGAATTCGTTTATTTGGTTGTTTCAGTTTCTTAAGTATTATAACATCAAAAAAAACCCAACTTAAGTTGCTTAAGTATCTTGATAGTTTTATAAAAGATAGTTTTGATATTTTCGCCTCTACAGTGAAGGATATCTTGTTTTTAAATGTCAGAAATAATGAAAAAATAAAAAAAGAGATGTATTTGTACATGTGGTCGTATTTATACATGAAGTAGAAGGTTTATTTGTACATGTAGTTGTACTCTTGGGTATATACCCATCTCTCTAACCATCCTTGAACTTTGCATACTACAAAATATTAGGAATTCTAACATGACCCATCTCTAAGAAAATTGATATTAAAATTTAGCAGTTATTAAGGGAATGTGAAATTACATGTTTAGATATAACGTAATATAGACAATCAACACATATAAGTATATGAACAAGTTTTTTCTCTAGTAGTATGTGTGCGATGATGCAACAAACCTTCCATTTTTCAAACCTAATTAATTCTATTTCCTTTTCTTCTTGTTTTAGCTATAGATACATGTACAATAGATATGGAGCTACTGCTAAACAAATAGTAGTTAGAAGAAATTTGAAGTCATATGATCCACATCAAGTGAGCTAATTGCATACTGGCATTGGTCACAAGTGTTTACAAGTAATGAGGCCACTCAAAAAATAGCCTTCTATTGTTTAGCCCCCATCTCTGATGCCATATTGGAGTAATATTTTGGCATCAGTGAAACTTGGTTTACACTATGAATATTGTGATATTGAGCAAGGACAGGAGAAACATTTGTGGGCATCTAGTCTCACCTGGCATAATATTTGCCACAAAGGATTTCTATAAAAAATTGATGTATACCTTGAAAATTTTATTCTACCAGTTTACCACTTGTGTAAAGACTTTTTAATAATGCTTTCATCCATGTCCTCAGTACCAGAAATTCAGCAAAAAGGAGTTATAAACACATAACTCAGACCTTCTTTTCTATCTTGCGTGTTGTGATCCGGTGTAACAGAAGTCCAGATTCTGCCTGTTCCTAAATAAACATTCGTTAGAAGGAACAAACTTATTAACTCTCCCTCTGTAGTCTATAGTTCAAATAGGCAGAATTATAACCACCCCTGATTCTCTATTACCCTTAAGTGTATTTTGGTTTTTAGATATTAGATAAAAGCTGAACAGACAAATTCTAGACCAAGGCAGTAGATTTCATTGCACAATAATTTAGTGTCTGACATATTGTATCATCATCGCTGAATGCCCCTAGAAGCATTCTACTGCTCTGAGGAAAATGCCACCTGAGGTGCTAGGACTTTGCTGTCCAACCCATTATTATTTATTATTGAAATTGGACTAATGTGAGTTAAGCCCTTTCTAAATGCATGGAATGATGCATTTTGTACTTTTAAAAGCCTGCATGAAAATGTCTTTCGCTGTCAAGCCAATATATCACAGCTGACTCCAGTGCAGTCCTGGCAAATTACATACTGGCACCTAATCCAGGCAACAGCCCAAAATGATGAAGAAAAAATACACAGATAAGCGTATGACGTACTACTAAGTCAAAAGTTAGTAGGAAAAAATGTGATTAAAGAGTTGATGTGGAAACAAATTCATGCATTAGTAAACAGTACATCCAACAGCTGCCTTCTTCCCTTGTAAATCCTGCTTGTTCTGTGCTATAAAGCTTGCACTATCTTCATGAAATTTTGGTTTAGCCTATCTTTCAATATTCTAAATTATTTGCTGTAGGAATCATTAGGCATAGGATAAGAAATTATGGAAATCTTTGATAGGTAGATATTTCCAAACTTAAGCTCTTCTAATTACAGTCCTATTTTATTTTTATTTTTTTTTAATTTCAGATCTTATAATGACAATTATTTCACCAATCACTTTATGCAAAAGGTCCTCAAAGTCCTGAAGTGTATCTTGTAGAATGACTTTAAAAAGTCTTAGCATTTATATGGATACAAATATACATCTCAGGTATTTGGAATTGGTCAGAAAACACTCTTTCTCTCCAGAGCAGAAATGTTATAAGCTACAAATACTGGCATTAATCACAGCTGAATTTATGTACAAATACTGCTGTGCTGTTTATTTAAGCTTCATAATGCGGAAGGGTGGCTAAGTGAAAAAGGGCCATGATCTGGTTGATGTGAGCAATCCTGTTTTCCTGGGGTTGCAGAAAGCCCAGAGAACGCAGTGAACTATCCTTGAACAGCACAAGGGAGTAGCGACTTGGTAGATAAGATAAGCAGAACCAGTTCTGGCAAATTCCATCAGACCCCTTCGCGTGAGCAGCACCCTTGTGCCAATCATATAATTGCTTTAGGCACGTGGACAAGTGTAGTGAACCAATCGCACAGATGTTGCTATCGCGTGCTCTGCTTGATTGTCTATATAAACCTTGTAAGTGTGACAAATATGGGAGAATGACTATACTCATATTGAGATTCCATCGTTACTCCGGGTCCGTATCCCACTCTGACATCCTAATACTAACAGGACCGTGTAACAGCCAGTTTAGAAATTTTGGGTGGCATTGTAGCAGGAATGCATTTTCTGCAACCCTTCAAATACTGAGAGGAAGGAGACTGAAATGTGTAATTCTTAGTACACTGGCGGAACTGTAGAGTGGTAAGGGCTTTACAGTTTTTATTTTTGTATTAATAAATTTCTCATCCTATTAAAGTATTAAAGTGCAAAGAATAACCCCAGCTGTTTTTAATGTATCTGTCCTGAGCATCTAGAACAGTCCAGCTTCAGCTGATAGAAAAGACAGCAGAAACAGCTGAAGAAACACAGAGAACCAGCAGCCTCACTGGTTTTTAAAGCAAGGTCTGTCTAGCTCAGTGTTTTCTGATTATTCTTGCTTTGTAGGCAGATTCAGCAACCTTTGCTGCCTTTTTTTTTTTTTTAAGAAAAGAATTGTTGTACATTTTTTTCTAGTAGTTAGTTACTTGATTGGAAAAGCTCTTGACAGGAATGGAGTTGAATACTTCTGGTATCAGCAGACCTGTGAGGGACATACGGCCACGTGTGCCAGGAGCAGATGATAAACTATGCTTGGAAGTACAACAAATTCCTTTCAGATGGGAAAGCTTCCTCATATTGTAATTTTGTAATTAAACAGTGCAATAAAAGACCTGGGAATTATAATGCAAAATCCAACAGTATAACATCTTTTTACTCTGTTTCCCCCGCTGTATTTGCCTTTGCCTCCTCTACCCTGGTAGTGCCAACATTAGTGCTTCTAGTTTAAAAAATGCAACTAAAAATACAACTGCAAAACACCACCCCAACCTCTACACCCATCCCCGTCTCTATAACCTCTGGGGAGTATGTGAAAGATTTTTGCTAATAATTTTAGTTCCTTTCCTCCATTTTAGTGTGTTACTTTAAGCGCATGAAGTATAGGCTTGATTAATTATTTGAACTTTTTATTTATAATCTCTCCTGTATTATAGCCCCTGATATGAAATTCATAAGAATTTATCATTTTTCTTTCTTGTTTGATCTTGAAAATATATAGCTACTGCTTCAACTTCTTTTCATAGATTCTACCATGAATGAATATCTGTAATCGAAATTTGAACTACTAGGTTTAACTGAAATTATTCTGGCTTTGAACAGGATACTCGTTCTGTATATTTTGATGTGCAAGGTCATATTCTTGGTCCAAAGTAAAGACTTTTTTTTATCCATCAAGTTACCCAGATTTCTCACCAATCAAGTACAATTAGAATGAAAATATCAATGGTTATATGCATGTTTATATGGATGTATATTTATTACTATATGCATTTATCTAAAATGATTTTTTGTATTATTTCTCTATTCTGATCAAATAGTCTGCCTTTCAGTATCCACTGAAGGTTCTCAATCCATTCCTCTGTGTTTATATACAATGGGTTCTTCCACACCTATACAGTAAGAAATAACAGTAATTCATGCACAGTGTGAAGAAAATCTGTCCCACTGCCAGCGACGAACTTGTCATGAGTTTTTGTTCATAGCTTGTCTGGGACAAAAGGTTAATAAGAGAATTTATTTGGTCATAGTTACTAAGACTCGTATTGTGATAATGTTTTAATCGATGAACATTAAAGATGCCTCATCTCTGGGTCAGAATTCCATTAGCTGCTCATTGAATCCAACACACAAGAGCAACAAAATGAATTTGCAAATGGGATTGTGATTGCTCATACAAGTAATTGCTCAAATTACTCCGTTACCTTAAGAAAATTTACATTCATATTCAGCAGGTAGTCTAGCCACAACTAAAAAAAGTGATAAATATAAACAGATGAACAGATTGTATTTCAACCAAGCCATTTTCAAATCTAAATTGTGCTTTAATCTTGGTTTACTGTGAAAAGCCTGTGCGGAATAATGAATTGATGGGTGGTTCATCAAATTAAAAAGAAAAAAAAAGCCCACGTAGACATGTGGAAAGAAGTAACACAATCTTGATAATTTGACACCGTGAGAGAAATCTTTTAAGATTCTTTTGAATTCAGAAGCTGAAAATTGTGCATAATTCAGAAGAAAGCTACTATGAAAGGACCAGTGTTGGGGTTATGGAAGAGCTCATCACTGAAGAAATGTGAATAGGATAAGGAGTAAATCCTTCATGACTGTAAGGCAGTGCACTTGTACTAGCTGACGACTTGGCCTAAACTGTCACTGATCCAGCACTGGTGTATTTGTAGAGAGAAAAGACCTGTTCTTGCACTTAGTGCTGAGATTTGTGTCCCTGCTCCTGCCATTCAGTGCTTCTGAGGGAATTACCACAGTAACAAGGGTAGCAAAATAAAAATTGAGGGTAGTCCTTTTGTTGCATTTAGCAGTTTTATGCTCTCAAATATTGATAGAATATTCATGGAGAAGCACTGAAGTAGACACATGTGTGCCGCGTTCCTTTCCAAAGCTTTTTCCTTCACCAGTGCCCGTCGGTATTTTGTGCCTTGGGGTGTATGGCACCGGTATGAAGAGCTAAGGAAACCATTTGAATTAAATGTAGTTTCACAACACAGGATTCTGATGTTTTGCACTGCATCCATATACATCTGTAAATGCTCTCCCTGCTAAATGAAATATAACCAAAAATCCACTGTACCTATTCTTAAACTTTGAGAATGCTACTCTTTACTTACAAGGTTTCCCATTGAGGAAGGATATATATGACTATTACATGGTTTTAGAAGTCCAAGTTTTGACCTTGTGCTCATTACTTACTGAGCAAACCTGTTAAAAATTATTGTAACCCTTAAGATGTTTTTTCCTGCAATGTTTCTTTTCCATATACTCCACAGCCCTTTGAACATAAGAGAAGCCACAGGTGCTTTATACTGCAAACAAAAATAGTGTCACAGCATTTGGAAGCATTTTATACACAGTCAGAACTACAGGTGTTTTTTATCCAAATAAAAGTTTTACCTTTTTAACATTTTATTCCTTTATTTTAAAAATACAGTGTGATTTCCAGCTGCTTTAGAATGGCTATGATTGATTGGATCTTACACTGTGGTTTTGGTTAATGTCTTGGTTTTAGATTCATTCTGAAGATACATCAGAACGCCATAATCCTTGAACATAATCCTTTGTTGAGAGCACATCTTCCAGAAATATAGCCCAGCTTCTCAGCTGATTTGGATCAATATCTATGTTGATTCATATCAGTATTCCTCTGTTTAGGTGACTGGTTATTTCTGTATTAATAATAAGGCTCCTTGTCAAAATAACATGTGATTCTCAAGTAATTGTGCAGGTTCAGGTCTTACTGGGAACAGAGAAGAAAAGGTGTTACATTTCTGACACTGATCTGCTAAGTGTGGGCACAGAAGAAGCAACTTTTGATTTGTCTGCACTTAAGATGACTTTATAGCTGCTGTAGTTTCCCTTTGGAGGTTTGAAAGGAGTATCTTTAGTAGCATGTCCCACTCATCAGTTTTTGCAGAGTTTAGCCATTTTTTTTCTTGTTTTTATTATTTTTAAATTGCTGTACTATTGAATGAACATCAATGGCATGCAGGATGATACAGTGACTATAGATTACCTTACAAATTAATTATTTACATGTTGGCATCCTCTGCTGTCCAATAAATTACAGATGTCAGAGTACTTCTAATACTTGAGTTCAGTCGTGCAAATGTTAACCTTGAGGGAACCAGCTCTTTTCCTCTCCATTTCCAGTTGTGAATGTAATATCATAGTTTGGAGCATCATTAAGTTTAGCACAGCTGTAGTTCTGAATGACATGACAGTTGAAAAAAATTTATCTGATTTGGTTATTCCATGGTTCATCTTCCTTTGTGTTTCTGTCACGACATGACAGAACACTGGCCTAGAGAGCTGTGAAAATAGAAAATTTTCATATCTAACTTCCACTGCAAATCAAGTGGGAGAAAAAAAGTGAAAATAGAACATCTCAAATGCATGATTTTAAGATTAGGCTAGCTTCAGTAGAGTTGCAAAGAATTGTTTTGTTATGAGTTTATAGCCAAAAATAGCAGAAGCACATCAACTGAAGTAATTTGTAGGTTGAAGTAACCTACAAAACAAAGTTAGTGACTTGCAAAAATTCTGTTGAAAGGCAGAAAAGGGGTTACATAAATGCCAAAAGCTATTAAACTTCATCAAGGTTACCCTTCATCCTCAAACAATAACTTTGTGCCTAGATATTTACAGTATATTCAGTGTACTGTATCACACACATTGATCTCCAGTCCCAGCCAGCCTAAATCTCTATTAGGAAGACATTGAAGAAAAAACAGCTTCTCTCCAAATACATCATTTAGAGATTGAAATGTATGTGTTATTTATTAAAGAAATTTTGTTTGGTCTTTTGTGGTTTGCTTTTTTTGGGTTTGTGTTGTTAGGGTTTTTTTGGTTGTTTGCTTGGATTTTTCCCTCAATGTGCAGATCTTTAGGCGCTCTGGAGAAATGTGTAATGGTGATGTGGTAGATATCTCAGCAAATAATACAAATGAAAGTCCACTCTGCTCTGCAGTATAGTACTTGTACAGCCTGTGCTCTTCATCTGGATATTTTTAATGTTTTAATTTTTTAATATAATATATTTCTAAAGTTTTTATATTCCTATGTAGAATGTCTAGATATTTACAGTTATAATTGCACTTTTCTTGCCATCCTGATTTATATCTGTTTTCATCTTTACATTTTAAATGCATGGGGAGTATCAAGAAGCCCCAAATGTATTCACTCAGTTCAAATGCTAAAGCCCTATAAAGATATCTGCATTTGTTTGGAGATATGCTGTAGTTAGTGGCATGCAGACACATTATAAAAATATAATATATGTGTTCTTTTTTACTTATCATTTGTCTCTAATGCCTCTTTCTGTCTTTTTTTTTATTACACAGGTTGCCTTTTAACTTATATGCTTGGGGGGAGAGGGGGTTGTTGAGTTTTTTGGATGGTTTTTGCTTTTTTAATGAGCAGCACCATCTAGGTAATGAATTCTCAGCAACCTTGAGGCTCTGATTTGCATAGGTCAGTCAGATAGTGCTCTGTATCACTCTGTCTTCAGCTACTCTGACTGCTAAATTGCTGGGATGGTCTTTGCAGGTGACAGTATAAGTAGGTAGAAAGTATAACACTTAAGAAATTGAATGTTCTGACAGTGCTTCAGTGGAGCTGCAGGGGATTCTACAGTCTCAAGTTAAACACTCGGGACTTTTCTTCAAGATGGACTGGGGAAAAATATTTTTAAATCTGTTGTTTATACTTAGAAAGATCTCCTGGAAATAAAGTTTATGTAATATGTTGCCAGAGAGTCATAGAAGACCCTGAAAGTCATGCTGAAGATTACTTTCTCTTTCTTGGATTTCAAAAGCGTACTCAGAAGATTTGAAGAACACTTTTGTTAGTGTAAGACAGCAAAACCTAGTAGCATTAATCCTGTCTTTTAAAACATTATTAGAAAAAATTTTGGTATCTAAATGTATCAAGTCTATAGTATAGATATTCCACAGAACCAATTCTTTGAACAATTATGAGATATGAAAAGTAGATAGAGCTTTTACTATCTACAAACCCAGTTATTTCTCAAATTGCCCCCAATTCTTTTACTTAACTCATAGAAACAACAAATTAAAACTTTGTAATTGAAATACAAATGATTAATGGTACGGGTGCTAGAAGTCTATTACTAAGTCCTTTAACAGGACAATAATTCAAGAAAGTCTTGATGTGCTTTGTGGCAAATCCAGTCATATTTCTAGGCTAAATATACAGAGCATTCAGTAATAAATGTAGTTCTTTCCTTGGCCATTTTAGAGGTTATTCTACTTTTCCTTTTATCTAGGTATTATTGGTTTAGATGTAATGGGTGCAATAAAGTGCCTTGAAAGCAGTTTAACAATGATATATTTATGTTCTTAAGTATATGAAATGACATATACATGCCTCTATTATATAAATAACGATTTTAGGGTCCACTTCTCCTGAGACATTTATGCAAAGGCTATCTGGGGACCTTAACAACACACTATCAGATAAATTATAAAAGTGTCTGCAGCATAACCCAGTGACCTAACTGTAATGCCATGAGATCTGAACTTGGGACTGAATCCTGTAGTACTACACAAACATTTCCTTTAAAATCTGTGACAGAATAGGAAATTAATCTGAGGGAAATCTCAGGCCAGAAAGGTCAAAGAAAAATGCTACATTTGGGGATTAAAAAAGAGAGGCAATAGATGTCTTAGAGGAATTCCACACATGTTGGTAAGGCACTGAGCCTGCTTAGCTTCTACTGAAATTGCTTTGGTGGTGCCTGGGAGCTTGCAGGACCAAACCCCTAATGTCTTACCAACACCTTTCCCACAGCAGTCAGCTGTCCTCAAAACACATAATATGTATGCAACTCACATCTCACTACATCATTAGAGGCAGCACTAGTCTTCAGAAAATGTTTGTATCATTAGCCCAGTTGACTTCAAAGAAAGCAGTGTATAGCTTTAGAGCATTTCTCTTACCTATAAAACTCGGGAATAACAAAATCTGTGCCCATGGAGTAGAAACGATCTAATAGGACTTGTTAAATTCCTAACTGGATTACATGAAGTCTAATTTAGTTTTTGCTCTTTAAGGCATAAATTTTCCTATATTGGTATATGCTTATAAAAGAGGAGATGTTTTGCAAAAAGGTATTTTTCTCCTCTATATATCAGCCAAAAGATTAAAGCTAGACAGAAGCTGTAGACAGCTGTGGGAACACCTATGCAGTTACAGACAAAATCCCAATAGATAATCATACAAAGCAAATATTTTACCATTTCCACTGGCTTCTGTTATGGAATGCAGTGTCACTTGCTGATGATAATACTGAAGTCTTGCATTGCTTTTTACTGACAAGGTGTAATTCTCATTTCTATTGGCTCGTTTTATAGGTTCTTACATATATACAAATTAAGTTCACTATGTGAATAACAAGATGGGATATTTTTAGCAAAGACCAACCAGTTTGGTTTTGGCACAATGTAAGCCAAATGTCCTTTAAATTCACTTTGCAGTTATGTCATCTATTAAAACAGAGTGGGTAAACAATAGGCGAAATTACTACAGGTAACAAGCTTTTGTTGCTAACTATGTTGCATTTTTCATTGAATTAAGATAAAATTACTGGGCACAGGTGCTTTTGTAATTGGGATTCATTTGGAAAATGTTAGTGTTCAGTGACCCTCAAAGTTGAATAGCTGGGGTTTGTGGTGGTGTTATGATGCAGTGCCATTTTGAGTACTGTTGGAATGCCATCTGTCCTCACATTGCAACAATTTTTCTTACATTACAGAAGATTTTCTTATGTATTTAGTTTCAGTTCTCAGTTCTGTTATCAGCTGAAAATTACAAATGTCTTTTTTGTTAACAATCTTTCTTGTACCTGCATTAAGTTCTCATCACAAGAACCTATGGTAGTAGTAAATACGTATACACTATTGTCGTGTATAAAGGACTTGAATATCCTCCATAGTCAACTGTTAATAGTTAAAATTAATAAACTTATACAGGTTTGTTCCCTTATAACTGGAATCAAGCTGCTCTTTAAGTATTTTTTTTTTGGTTTAATTTGGTTTTAATTCTTAAGGAGGCACACTTCAAAAAAGTGCAAGCTAGAAAAATGTGGCAGCCAGGATGATCTTAGAGGGCAAATATAACTTGTCAGAATGTACCCAAACTGAAATTTTTCTGGATTATTAGGTATTGTATAGATCTAATAGGATTGATTAAAAATTTCCCTGGCTGTAAAGTCTTTAGGAATTGCTGTCTGGTTAGTTCTAAACTTCAGGTTCTATGGCCAGTTATGATTTTCTCCACCCTATTAATGTGAAAAAGAAGTAAAATTGGTCTAGGCATAAGCTCTTTAGGACCAGCAAACTTTTTTTGGGGAGGTAGTGTATGGGGGTATTCACAGTTTTTGAGATAGTAACAGATGTAAGACACCATTTTATTGAAAGTTAAAATACCTGTATCGTATTAACTTTCTATTTATTTTCATATAAAAGATTCTAGTAATAGAATACTGAAGCATAAAATAAGAGAACACAGATTTGCTACAGGGAAGCAGTAAAAAGTTGTGGGTAATTAAATAACTATTAATACTCCACTCTCAGATTATTTCATGTTTATAAAAACTCAAGAAGTATCAGTGTCAGTCCTATTGTTCCACACTCTGCCAAGAGGGGGTATATTCATGATTTTCTCTGCCTTATTTCTATTTAGAGTTCTTCATAGCCTAAGCATTATAACCATTTACTTTGGAAACTACTGCATAGACTTTTCAAGCCATGTACAATTTTGGAACAGAACCAGTGCTTCACAGCAAATTATTTTTTTATTAACTTTTCTGGTTTTTTTCCTGTAAGGCAATGTGAACTATCTACAAGTAGTTTTTTCTTGCTATTATTATTATTATTATTATTAGGAAATATTCTAACACATAAGGGCCATTCAACTCCTGTTAGAAATGAAATTAAAAAGCAGGAAGTTGCTTCGTTACTGTCCTTTGTGCAAGTGAATGTGTACGCTGATAACCAGCGTATTTGAAAATACATAAATGGGTACTGCCAAAAAACCCCACCCACCTCCCCACCCCCAAGAAAGAATAATGCATGCTGTGGAGCAATTTCAGTGACCTTCAAATCTAAATGTACCAGTGAGTGTAATGACAGTTTGTTCAACATTAACTGTATTTTGGAAGAAAATGTAGAAAAACACATACCAAAAATAACACTTTTCTCTGATTGTCATGAAATTGTCACCTTGTGGGACTTGCAAAATGACCAGATTTTTGGGGTTTTTTTTTATATGGGAAGTAAACCTTTTAATAACATAGTTTATTAAATTTTCTTTTTATCTTGTCAGGAAGAATAAGAACCAAGACATTAGCATGACCTGAGTAAAAAATTAATTTTGTAATTAGACGGGTGATACTAAGTCTTAGTCTTGTGCTTTGTCTTCTCTCATACTTAGGCACAGACATACACATGCAACTATATCTAAATTAACATTTATGTCAAGATTATATATCTTGCTGCATATTAGATATTATAAATTATATATAATTGTACATGCACATATATGAGGTATGTGTGTACTAAGCACTACTTAGAATCTTCTGTGGTGGTCATTATTGATTAAAATATAATTTGGACTGTAAATGTTTAACCTCCCTAGATTCTAAAATTATACAATATATGAAGTTGTCTTCAGTGTTTAATTTTCCTGAGCAGCCTGCCTAGCAGCTGACTCCAGTAATTTCAAGTTTTTTGTATTCTCATAAGTTTCATACAAGTATATACAAGTCTGCTGTCTGACAAGGAGACAGTGATGTGTTGTCCTCATCTTAATGTAGATTATTATTTTTGTGTTTCACAAGGTCAGTACAAAGAAAAGTGTTTCTAAGTTTTGTTTTCAGTTAATTGAGGTAATTTTAGCTCTCTCTGTTTTATAATCTTACCAGAATTTTGTTTGGTTTGCTTTTGCAAATCTCAAAGCATGTGATTCAGATATCATCTGTGTTGTTTGCAGCTTAATATGAGTAAATACATAATTTTACCTCTGTGTTGAAAGCTGAGGTACAATGCATCATCATAGAGCTCTTCTTATTGATCCTAGAAAACTGATTACATACATTTTCTTGAGTTTTTCCCCCTCAACTGCATGGAAATATAAATAAGAAACTGCAGTTGTTACAAGGAATTGAAGCAACTGAAAAAGTTGGTTTAAGGTTCTACGAGAAAACATGTGTTTAAATTATCTGAAGTATGTAATTCTTTCAAAATAAGCTGTATTTGCTCATGCTTTGCTCAGTCTATTGTTGTCCTTCAGCTCTCTAGAGTTATGGGAGCACTGTACTGGCTCTCATGTTGAAAGGATGTTCAGTTAAAGGTGAGCTGCACTGGTTTTTTCCCCAAGGAAATTGACTTTAACTGCGAGAATTACGTAGTAGGAAATACTACAAACAGTCCCTGAAAATTGAAGGTAACTTCCCTAGCTCTTTGACAAATGAAACTTTTTCATTTCTTTTTTTTTTTTTTTTCTTTTAGAGTAGTTTTTTCAACAGAGGAAGGGCCCCAGAACACTTACCAAAGACAACTTTTAAAACAATAATGTACATATTATGTCCAACATAATACACTGCTGGGAAACAGCTGCATGTGTGAAGGAAAATTCTGTGCTCATAGTAATATTATGAAAAGGATGATTCAGGAAATTAAAATCTAAATATGTCATCTATCATACCAAATGATCTATTTGAAAGAACAAGTCCTTTCCCTCTGAGGGGTGTTCAGCTATTTGAGGTTATTGTGAATGCTCATCTCATAGAAATTGTATTGCAACCAACACAAATGCATGGGAAATACAAAGAAAAGATAATCTTTTGGCATCCATGGTTAAGAAGTCCTAACTATTTTCACTTTTATTGAGAGTGAGTTTGTCCTAGATTACTTGCAAAATTATGATTGTTGTGCTCAATGGTTAATGGTAATGTATGCCAGTAAGCAGCTATTTTCCAGCTTAAGGATGTTTGAATATAGTGCAAATAAATAAAAAAAAAATCAAAGACAAATTGATTTATTTACTTAAGATGCAATGTAGGAGTTTAAAAATTTGGTACGTTGTAGGATTTGCAGTTCTTTGAGATGAATTGCTCTATATGAATGTAACTCTGTAGATGTGAATTAAATAGAAATAAAAAATGAACTAGTCTCTCCCACTTGCTGTTGAATACTATTGACTCTGCAATAGAGAAAAGATAGTTACCTCTGCTCTATATACAAATATATGTATATGCATATATGATGACCCTATCTGTCATTGAAATATATGGGGTGATTACTGTTCCTTGAATTGGACTTGCTATTAATTTCTGTATGTGAGTTAAACAGTGGAAGGTTTTAAAGTAAGAATATAAAGAAATGCAATACATTTCCTTTATACTATCTGTAGATATTAATACATATCTGTCTGTAATTTCTGTTGTAGGAAGTAATAGATACTCAATTACTTTCAAATATCTGAAACTTGTGGTGCTAGGAGAGTGAGTCAAAAGTCTGTCACACAATCTGCTGTGAACTTCTGTAACTGCAAATTCCTAATCCAAAAAGAGGGCAGAAGAAAAAGATAGGATTTGACACCTTTTTCTTGACTGAAATAAATATGTCAGGCATTACATGGCAGCTGGCCTGTGTGTGCACATGATATATCAGGTCCCTGGTTTCCAGGAGCAGTCAGACAGAACTGACTTTGGAAAGGATATATTTCTGGCTCTTGCACTATGCACCTTGCCCAAAAAAACCTCTGACAACTTCATCCACCAGCTATGTATAAAACTGCTCTAGTTTTCCACAGTAAGTGCTACAAATCCTGGAGCAATTTTGAGTTTCCTAGACAGGACAATAAGCCATTTCCATCCAAAGGAATAAGACATCTCCTAGAAGAACACAAGCTGTTTGAGTGTGGTGAGTAAAGGGATTGACTCAGGCCTTGGTTGTTTCCTATTTGTAGCCCCTTTTTAGTAATCTCAGTGGAGACGGGTGAATGGGAGCAACCCCTAACTTGGGGGTTGTCTGTGAAGCTGGCCTCACTCAGCTTGCCAGCAGGTTGTCACAAAGTGCAGCCAGGCACAGCAGGCATGCCAAAGACTTTGAATATTTGTTGATTGGGCCAGTGAAGCCTTCTGTAGCAAAAAATGTGTTTCTGGGCAAACTCTAGTGATTTCTGTATTTAAAGTTTATCAAAACAGGCTATGAACATGCATATCAGGACATTGTCCATCATTAGAGAAAAAGTCATCATGACTTTCATAGAACTCGGTTGGGGTTTTTTTGGTCCTTGGGTATCGTGAACTTGCACTCTGCCAGAAATGGCTTAGTTTGATTGTTTACGTTCAAAAATGTGTGATCTTCTGGTTAGATCAGTATGAGTATCCTTAAATATTTTTTTTTTTAACATGGAAATTCAATATCACTAGAAACCCTTAATGTAGGAAAGAGTAATCTTGTGAAAGTCTAAGTAACAGGAAATGAATGTGTTGACGGAGCCCATATTTGTGTTGGCAGGTCATCTGTCAACAGTCCTGTCAATAGCACTCTGGCATCTCACATGAACAAACACTGTCTAGAGAGAGTTGTGCAGCCACGCCAAAAAGCCATGTGGGAGGAAAAAAGATCTGATAAGACTATTTCTAATATTGGGAAGAATTGAGCCACATATAAAAGTCAAAAAATGTTACAAAAGATGGAATTCAGTTGACCCAGCTTTGCAATTTTATTTGACAGTTAAGATGAAGATATTTTAATAACAGTGCATGCTTTGAGAAGAGAATCTTTATGATGTTAGAAATTAAAAATATATAAAGCATAACTGAAGGAAATTTCAAAGGCATGAAGCAGAATTGGGCTCCTGTCATTTATTCCAGTGCAGACTTTGGAAAAGAACTCAAAGAAATAACGAGTTTGGCTTGTCATAAGTATTCTGAAAATTTTGCTGCAAGCAAAGTGTGCACCAACGGAGTCTAGTTTCTTCTGCAAGAATATACATTAAATGCATTGTAAACAATTTTGTTTATTTCAAATATCTGAAATACTGTTTTTTAGTTAAGCTTGTAAGGTTTCACCAAGGGGATGCTGCAATTTCTAAATTATTTCAAAGAAAAAAAAAGATAAAAGGACTGATGATCCTTGGAAAAAAAAAAACAAAACAAACTTTGCTTCTGAAATCCGATATTGAAAAGCTTTGAGGCGGGTTCAGAAGGCTTTAAGCAAATTGGGAAGGAGTTCAGAAACTTGTTCCAAACCATTTCACTCTGGAATAAATGGCATTTTTATTAGGTAAACTGTCAGTCTAGTCTAGTAAATAGGCATTATTCAGATAAGTAATAGCATGCTCGTTTTTTATTAGGAGAGATTATTTTTAATAACAAAAGATCTTGTTTGCAAAGTCTACCTCAAAGACACTCACGTGTGGGTAAGCCTTCAAAAATATTTATTTTTATTTTAATCTGAAAATGTTATAGCTTAAAAGTACCTACTTAAGATGCGAGAAAGCTCTGTGGGATTCTGGCCAGAAGGACAGAACTACAGCACCGAGCCATGGCCTGGCAAGACACCTTCTTGCCCTCTGTTTTGCTCCCCTCCATGGGCTGCTGTGGGAACTGAGGTAGGGTTCAAAACCAACTCAAGATGTGCAGATCAATGTCAGCTTAGGGTAAGAATATGAAAACATAATTGGAGATGATGGTTGTGCTGAAGGGATGTGATGTTTATCAATTAGAAACGAGACGAGGAACGAAGAAGACCTGCCACTGCTCCCTTGGCTGGTGTCTGAGCAGTGCAGCCGTGGCAAGTGATTTTTAAAGGCTGTTACAGGATCTGGTCCTATTGCTTAAGACAATCATACGAAAACTGAAACACCTGGAAAAATTATATATTTTGTTTTAGGAGGGAAAAAAAGGGGAAGACTCCTAGGATATAATATTGCACTTGAATATTTTGAATATTAAAAAGGATGAGAATTGGAAATTTCCCTGGTTTCCATTTTCCTAGAGGTAGGAAATGCTGTTAGAATTTGAAAACATGACAATGGGAAAGTGTTTTCTTGATGACAGCCTCACCTAAGTATCCCAAACTTACCCATTTTCTGTAGAAATGAGTACACCATGCTGAGAAATTCCGTATATATGCTGTGCGTGTAATTTGCTAAGCTACAGTCTTAGCAGAGAAGGAATCAAATTCTGAAATGAGAAGCACTATGCACAGGTATTTATTCTCCTGAGTTATTAAGGCTCCAAGCTGGTCAATTTACCTGGCATTCTGTGTGGCTTTACTGGTTCAAGTAGTCAAGAAATCAGGTGAATGTGTGTGCTGTCATTCACTGCACATAACATCTTTCATAATCAATGGAAAGAAATTTAAGTTTGCAGAACTGTAATAATTCTTTCAGTCCAAACAGATGAATCGCTCAATATAGATATGAAATGACATTCATTATTTAACAAAACTATTATTTTTATTGGTCTTTTTAATCTGTTCACCCTTTCATCCATTTTTCTAGTAGTAAGTTTCTCTATAAAACTGATAACCCCTCACTGAAGAGCTGTTAAACAGAGACTATATTACGTATAGTAATCAGCCAGGTTTCTTTTCCCATTCATCATTTTTGTAAACTTTGTATTCGTTAGTAATTCAGTGCAGTATAAGTGACATGAGGAAAGGATAGTTCTGAAGTTCTAACTTTTCTTTGCAGAGAAATCAACTTGATTTGTGATTTATCCCCTGTCCCCATTCCCCTTAACAGTTTCAACATGTCTTGCGGACAATCCTGTGCAAGCCATATCCCTGAGGGTAGTTTCAGGCTCTGCAATATCTGAAACAAAAAGAGGGACTCATCATTGCTATTTTAAAAATTGTATTATTTTCTGGGATATATTGTATCAGAGTAAGAATAAGTCATTAAGTTTTGGTTTGGGTTTTTGTTTTGGGTATTTTTTTTTTGTTAGCAAAGGTATATTTTGGAAACACTGATAAATCTTACATAATTTACATTCCTTTCATGAAGGTTAGTGAACTTTAGATTAGACATTGGAAGATGAATACTTTATAAACCAAATAATTCTGCAGAACTAAGAATAACAGGGTGGTCATAACAATCATCTCAAGACTATCGTCAGTTATAATACATTAAGTCTTTCTAGTTACTTAATGTCTCATTGTGGTGTACAGGTAATGATAGATGTATCAGGATATCCAGCTAATTTGGTAATAAATTTTCCAGATTTTATGGATTATTTCTTTTTGAAATAATACCCTGTCGTGGTCTAGTATTTAAGGCTGTAAAGTGGTGAAGTTATCAAACTAAATCAAACAATACTGAAGTATAAATACAACGCAAGCACTGTATTTAAAAATCAGTGCATATCAGTCCTGTTTGTGTCCCTTTGAATCTTAAAAGTTGCAGGGCATGAAAAAACATGCATAAACTGGCCAATATTTCAGAGGAAGGAAATTCACTGCTTATATAAAGTGGTAACATGAGTTATCAACAGCTCCCCCATAAAGCAGTCCATTTGGAGGGTAAGGAAGTAAATGAAAGGCGTGAGATGGAACTCATTTTGCCAATTCACAATGACATGAGGTCCCAAAAGGGAGAGGCTGCAGGCAGCTGAAGTAAGCTAAAGCACTCCATAAACAGCTTGAACTCAGGATCTAAGTCTTTCTCAGAACCCACAAGAGTCAGAGGAATATGAGTTCTGAAAATGCTCTTTTTTTTTCCTCCTTTAAAACCCCCATCCAAATGTTTGCACAAAACTCCATGTAATTTAACTTGTACTTCATTATGGTGTTACTTAGTAACATACAAAACAATATACCACCCAGTCACTTTTGCATGTTGACTCTTCAAGTAGAAAGTCTTGATTACTTATATGGAAATCATCCTTTATGAGAGAGTGAGAAAAAATATTAAAACATGCCTGTTACAAAATTTGCTGAAAACGCAGTGTCTGAATTAGTTGACAGTTTGCAGTACCTGACCTCTTTTTCTTGCTGTTATCCTGATTTTTCAAATGTGACTTAAATTTTGTCTACATTAACTGCTTATGTTATGTTATTTTTTATTTCCTATGTCCAGAAAAATGCCTCAGCAGAGAAAGAGAATTTTCAAGTGGCCTCAAGAAAGGAAGAAAACCAGAGCATCCAGGAGTGCGATTCTCAAGATGTAAGCATAACTCTCCTAGAAATCAGGTTCTACTCTAGATTGTATGAAAACATTAATGCTTTAGGCAATTATCCTCATATACCTTTCCTGGTCAAGCTGGTGCATATATTTTATAAGCCAGCTCTGCACTTCATTGAAGTGCTGAGGAGTGAATGCTCTTCGCTGTTAGTCTGTGCAGGTATACTCTGGCTTTCTTTTAAAGACTATTTAATAGAACTTCTCGAGCTTTTGTGGGAAGAAGAGCAGGGGAATAGATGTGACTTGATGTGTAACCATTTAAAAAATTGGCTTGTTCCTGGTTAAAGAACTGCTGCATTACAGTGAGATGCAAAACCTTGTTTACATATTGTTTCGTTAATCAGCAGGCACAGCTGTCATGGTTGCTTCATTTGATAAAACAAAACCTTCAGGGAGATGTAAGAGGTGACAGCATAACTGTTGAAAATATGTAATCTTGTCCACTGCCTGTCTAGGAAAGCCACAAGCTGTGTTTTTCTTATGACACATCTGACAGAAAGCTAAATCTGCTGCTTTTATTGAGGCAAAACTCTCATTCAAACAGCATGGTGCGAGCTGTTATCAGAAATCCCAAATGCATGTATTATGGATGCAATTATACTGATGCAAATAAAATAGGAAGGACAGAAAGGATGAGGGGCAAATCTTGTTGAGAGAATGTATTGTCTACTCAATAGCCTAGAAATTGTAGTGCCACCTTGACTAATTCACAGAATAGATATAGAAGACAGCAGGAAAAAGCCTGTCACAATGGCTCTTGAATGAAGTAAGGAACACATTACCTTCCTCCAGATATAACAAACTCCTTTGAAGGTAACCGGATAGCTTGCTGGCAACAATCATAGCAAAGTGTAGAAAAATTTGGAAGAAAATCTTAGGTATTTCATTATACAGCAAACTATAAGAAGCTGTATATATTATCAATTTCTTACAGATATGTTACTAGTTTTATTAATTATCAATTATAAATTACTTCCCCTCTACTGCATCCTCTAGAGGGGAACAGATACAAGGAAAAATTGTGTATCTGGGTGAAGAGTGCTTAAATTGCTATCGCATCTTTGTTAATGTCTAAAGATGAAGGAAACTTCATTTCTTATTAAACTGAAGGAGAAGGAGAAGAACAAAGATGTAAAATTTTGAAGTCAGAGTGAACTCCATTTAGATTATGAATAGAGATTGATTATCACCTGGGAAAGTTATGGAAAGTGTGGTGAAATATAGGTTTCTTTCGGTAAAGGCTGGATTTATTTAGTCTGAATATTTGTGGAAAGAGGTTCAAGCAACTTTTTTTTTTTTACAGAAGTGAGTACATTAAAGCAGAGAGCAAAGAGAGAAGTTGTTAACACATTTTACAAATCAAGAGAGTATTTCATTTCTGTTCATTTCAAGACACCTAAAAGGTACACTTTACCATAAAATCAAGGATTTGACTATTTTGATTAGGGAGTTTTGGTGTGGTTTTGTGCTTCTAGCAAGTAGCATTTTTAGTCATTTAGTCAACTTGGTATGAAAAATTTATCTGAGAAAGCAGAAGACGACTCTAAGTCTTGAGGAGTTGAACGATTTTTCATCATTCCCATTAAATTAAAATCTAACACTGTTCCCTCCTTAGTAGCATTATAATTCAAAAAGAAATTAGGCTATATATCTAAATTTGAGTAATAGGATTAAGTTTTATATCATTAACTCTCTCAATTATCATATTTTAAGACCAATTCTATATTCTATGGGACTCACATTTCCTTTAAATTTTAAATCTTTAAGGTTTGTTAAATCTGCATGTGACAAAACCTCCTGTATGGAGAATAAGAAGTATAATTAGAGAAAGAATGCCATAGGGATATTCAAATTTACTGTACTTTGCTAGGTAATATTCTTTATTGGAAAATTAACTAGACATTAGTTTTATCAGTCTTATCATGCTTTAAAACAGGTTGTCATAAATTTATTTTCCAGCTGAGAAATGTATATTATCTAATACACATAGTTACATTTGCCTCACATTTTAAAAACTCTATCGAGGATTCACACTAATATACAGAGATTTCACTGCTCTCTGCTTACAGTGCCTGTTGAGGGTATGGCTTTGAGAGCTGAGATACAAAAAAGGTTTTAAGACAGCTTCATCTCCAAAGAAGGAAGCCATAAACAGTGTGGTATTTATCCCAATTAGATACAGAATTTTCAATGTAATTAAAAAAATTACAGATACAGGAAGACAAGTTCTCTTTACATTAAGTGGCATTTTTCAGGTATGTATTTTTTTATTTATTGCCATAGTCATTGGAAATAAAAATTATTCAGTTAGCTTTTTTTTTTTTTTAAGAAATAAAAATGATTGATGTGATTCAAAGAGAATTCCAGGAGTTGGTTCTTTTTGCAGATAGCAGCAAAGCAGTACAGTTCCAGGTGCAACAACCTGCAGGACTGACCTGAGGCAGGACTAACTGCAACAATCCTGTCCTGAAAGTGAAAGAGTTGATCTATGAACATAGCTCAAGTAGTAGACAACATACATAGTATTTTAGAGAAATACTTACTTTCAAACTGTGGCTCCATTCAAAGTACTGCATTTTCTTTCCAGAGGGACATTAAATAATTCTTTTTCTAGAGAATTTTCTCCATTTCTATGCTCCCATCCCAAAACCAACCTGTGAAGTTTTATGAGAAATGTGTCTGCACTCAAACAATTCCACACGTGAATTTTCAAAACCTGCTTATTTGGAGCCTGTCATGGGAGAATAAAACATGTGAATTTGTCAGAATCCCCTGATTTCATTTTAAGTACCACACAAACTTCAGTTGTGAAAATGGGAAATCTTTCTTGTAAACCCAAGGACTGATTAAAGAAAGGCAGTAAAATTTTCAAAGAGAACTAAAGCATTGAAATATATATTTCACAAATGTTCCAACCATTTTACAAGTCTAAGGACGTACCAACTTTTTGTCCTGTGGATTGCTCACAGTGATGAGTAGAGTTATTTTCCTGGTTGTTTAAGTGTAAATTTTTTTCTTCCTCATACACACACCCTCTGTCTGAACATGGACAGATGACAACATTGGGCTAGCAACCTCTTCCCACATCATTATTATTATTATTATTATTATTATTATTATTATTATGTTAACACATAAGATATTTCTTTTCCCAAAGGTTCATATTACTTCAGTAGTACAAAGCTGTCTTTTGTACCTGAGAACTGTGAATGTATTTCACAGACTTGGAATGCATTAAAGTTTTTCCTCTTAATGTTATCATTATTTGGTTGCATGTGTTTATTGTGTGTTTTCCTCAGAAGCTTTTGCAGCTGCTAAACTCCCAATGAAGGAGTTAAAGGCTCGATGGTTGGGAATGTATGACAAGTTCTTACGTGCCATTTTAAAAAGAACAATAAATGAAGGTTGAGGCCAAGATAAAAGACCATGACCTTAATGAATATGCTTAAAACTCTGTTGCTTAGAAACATGATATTTCAGCAACACTTTCCCAGAACTTTGTGAAGATCCTCTGATGATGCCTCTGATTAAAAAAAAAAAAAAAAAAGTGATTTATATTTTGGAAGAATTACTGAGTAAAGACTGACTAGAGAAGACTATGCAATATTTCAATTGTTAAGGCAAAAAATAAAGGGAAATAGGTAGTTGCTGGCCTTAAGTGATATTTTTTAGTCTGTGTAACTAAGCATTCCTCTCTCTCACGTTTTGTAATCCTACTGCAATTACTTTTTATGGTTTATGCATGTTCAGAATAATTAATGTAGTTTACATCGGAATGAATGCAAATAAAGATTTGTTTACAAATGAAATAGAGGCAGGCCAAATTATATTAGCAAATTCTGAAATTAAACACTGCCAATACCTTAGCTATAATGAAATTTGACATGGGACCTGTAGTAGCCAGAAGTAGATAGGATATCCTTTAATATAACATCTTAATGATTTCAGAACATCTGAAATTTTTCAAAGGCCAAGAAAATGTTAATTTCAGTTTTCTTTTTAAAGTTTCCATTATTTAGATTATTATTATTTTATTAGATGAATCTGGTTGAAACTATTTTTTCTTAGTCTTGTCCAGAGATGTTTTCCCTATGTTCGGCTCATGAAAGTCTCTGTGCAGAGCTAGAGTTCTACAGAGCCCTTTTCCCTGTGTCATTTCCCTTTTCACTCTTCCCAAAACCTTTTAGGAGCTTTTATTGGCTTTTATACCAGAATGTACTTTGTCCATTTTTCGTATCAAATAATTCTTAAGTGTGTAACACATCATTTAAACCCACCTATTTGGTAATGCTAAAACATCAAACAATTTGTAAAGTGATTCTTTGTTCTTATTGTAGGTTTCTTGCTCTTTGTCCTTGTAGAGTCTTCTCTGATAAATAAAAGTGATAGTGCTTTTATTTACTGCCTTAATTTCCTGCAGTAAACAAACACTGCATGTTCATTAATCATTCAGTGACAAAGGACACTGAGTATTGGAGCAAAACTTGTGTATGTTTCTAAGCAACCACAGTATTTTGCTTCGTTTTTCTCTATCAGTTTCAATTGCAGAGCTTTGATCACATTATAGTTCCCCATTGTTTTCCCAAGGGATTAATGAGAGAAAAAAGAAATCATCATGATGACAAAATTTCAACTTGATAAAATTCTTTAAGTGAATTCAGTAAATCAGTTCAGTAAATGATGGCTATGGAGGTCATAAGATGTTACATCAACTAAGCTTAACCATCCACTGTGCTCTAAAATAGGAGAGGGATATGAAGAACTGCAGAGGTGTCTTAAGAAAGCATATATTCACATTTTACATTCATCCCACTCCGTACATTCTAAACAATGGGAGTCAAAGGAGATTGAAATACAGATCTCTTTTAAATTATAAACAGATCTGATGAAACATGTCCTTGAAGAAACTGTGGACCTAACTTGACTAATGATGTTATTTCTGCTGCAGAATGGCATTTTAGTTCAGCATCATCTATTCTGCATATATGGTAAATGTGAAAACAAACTATTAAGGACATGTTTCATGGAAGCATGGGAATTATTGTGACAGGAGAGGAAAAAAAGAGAATACAACATCCAGTCATATTTAACAGTGGATATAACTGCATGCCAGGCTACTGATTTCAGTGAAGCTGTCTGCTATATGGCAGCACAAAATTGTAATTTCCAAAGCGTTGGTTCTGTAACAAGTCACTGCAGAAACTGGAAAATTTGTATTATTGTGGGGGCTGGGAAGAAATATAACAATATCAAAATAACCATTCAGTGTGGGGGAAAAAACATGTCAGAGAAATGTGTACTTCATGTAGTAAAGAGCTAAAATCTCAGTATTCAAAAAATTGCGATCATTCTGAGGTTCAAGTGATAACACTTTGTTATAAGAACAAATAAGACTTAGCCCTCTTATGTGCTGCAGACCACTCATATTTGGGTAGACCAACAGACACACGTGAATATTGGCAGAGCAAGGTTTAATAACAATTCAAACATCAAATTCATTGCAAAATTTTATAGAATTTGTCTAATGAGGAATATAGCTCTTTCCTATTTTAAATACAAATTATTTAAGTTCTTTCAGTTTAATTTTGAGTTTCAGCTAATTTTAAGCAAGTATGTCTATTACAGATTTCAGGTAATTTGAACCAATAATACAAGAAATACAGAAGGATCTGGAACTGCAAATTTATCTGAATTTGCAGAGAGGTATCTCCTCCAAGCAAAGTCAAAATTCAATTGTGTTAAGCTTCCTTTTTCTGCTATGTGAGTTACAATGGTTTAAGTTAATCGTTGCTATAGTAGGTGAACAAATCATCATGCTCCTTTTGCCCATAGCAGCTCTACTGCTTTGTGCAGATGAGGAGACTGACTTCTGACAGTAAGAATGACACAGCTGAGTACCACTTTCATTAAGATATCTAGTTTGTCAGTTGACCTAATTGTGCCACCCTTTTCTCCTATACTTGGTTTAGTTTCTTCAGAACTAGGTCAGTCCTTTCTCCTCCGTCATACTCTGCAGATGTCCTGGATTTATGCTTTAGTGCCCAATGAAGCCAAAAGGGAGGGCTCTAGTGAGGTGAAGGAATGCTGAAGCTGCAACGTTTGGTCTACTGAATCTGTATGATATCCTTTAGCAGCGGCAGAATTACGTTCTAACTGTAAAAGCTGAATATAATATCACTTATTTAAACTTCTTTGAGAAATGAATCTGGTTCTTATTCACTGTGTTGATGCAGTGGAATACCTTTCTGGTTACATTGTTCAGCAGGTTGCAGATCAAATTGCATAGTTTAATAGTCAAGGGACATGGTGAATTTTAACTGTTTTTTTGAAAATTATTTTTTAATGAAGATGCACACTTGGCTGATCCTTTATGATTTACACATCCATCTGTGAACCTCTCCAGCTCTGCTGTATGATTCACTAAGTGAACTGAATACCTCCACTTCTGAACTTTTGCAGACATTGTTGATCAAGCTGCATATTTTAGTAACCAGATTTTCTTACAAAGACACTTTGTTTATCAAACTACACACTAAACTGATAAAAGTGACACAATATTTCAAGACCATGCCCCATCTCAGTTTTCTGATCTTGTTAGATTTCCCGCTTAGTGCTCTTGATATTCTTCTTCTTCTTATATATGCGAAAAATATTGCTTAAGGCAAAATGCAACTGTATGAAAATTTTATTTTACAAACACAAATAGATCAATAACATGTTTCTTAGAGTTTATATAGAGCAAATAACAAGCATTCAACATCACTAAATTTGGTTTAATTATTTTTCTACCACATATAAGAAATCATAATAAGACTTCTCTTGTGTTTAGTTACAAAAATTGTAAATTTGGCCAAGCTAAATATTAAGAAGACATTAAGAAGAAACTAAGCAAATTGAAAAGTGTTAATAACACTGAAAACAGGGAAAAGGCATGGCCAACAACTACGAAACACACTTGAATAAATGTTCCCAGAATTTCTCTTTTCTGAAGACTTTTCACTAGGAAAGGTTTAGTTTTTACTACTTGAAATTTTGACTGCTGTGTGCTAGAACTTTTAAAGTTTAGCATTGAAACATTAGATCCTTCTTGCTGTTTTATGATAAAAATGAAGCATATGCAATTTAATGAATTTAATGTTTGTCTTATAAATAAGCTCATAATTCTAAAATGCGTGGCAGATATGCTGGAAATATCAATGGGGAGCAACTTAATGGCAAGGTAAAGAATGCTTCCACGTGTGGAATATAGAGAATATTCTGTAAAATGGTATTTTTATTTGTGGGTGAAATTCCAGGATCTGTCACTAATGGTTAGATATAACACATTATATATAATTTTTTTTTAAATAAGGAAATATTAGGGGGCAGGAGGGAGAGAGAAAGCAAGACTCTGTGTTTCAGAGAAATACATCTGTCTGTCTTGTTTCACTGCTCTGAGTCATAAAATTACTTCAAGGACTAGTCATCCTTTACTTAACAACCATGTCCTTGGCTGTGACTATAAGTGGGGAGGGTCTGTTTCCTGAATTGAGAAAAAGGGGGTTGCCTGTGTGGGCACATGCTAATTAAGCTAGGACAAAATGTACTCGACTGAGAAGTTTTTAGGAACTGGCAAAAATCTCAGTAGCAGAATCCCTCTTCATCTCCGATGAACCTATAAATATGATGACTGCATTTAACGCTTTAATAAACATTAAGCTTAGCTGGGTGAGGAAAACAATGAAAAATTCCAAAAGTGCCTTCCAACTTGGTGATGTAAGAATTGTTCGTGGCCAATGAATAGAGCAAGTACTAATTGAATCTCCAAAACATCAATTTAAAGTATAACAAGAAATCGAAGAATTGACAAGTTAGTGTAAAAATGCATTTAGCTTGCAATGTGTTTTAAATGCCTGTACACCACGTTGGAGTTTTGTGAAATATTTGGAATTTCAGCAGTGCATTGATACAGGGAACATGGGAAATGTGCTTCTGAATGAGACTGGGACTTAGTCTGACATCCCTATTCCCTTTGAAACTGCCACCCTCAGGCTCCTTAAAGAAAGGCAGAAGAAAACACAGAGCATAGTTAAGAATAAACTGCCCATTTGTTCTAAATGGGAATGGCAGGACACAGACTTAAAGTCTATGAAGTTAGAATCTGAGAATATCGTTAGCTGTTTTCCTGGTGGTTTCATAAAGGCAAACCTGTATGCCCGAAGTACTCATCGCAATCTTATATTTAAAGACATCTTCGCACCATGCTAACAATAATTTGCACTTTTAAAAACATTTCAAGGTTTTAGTCATGCTGACAGAAGATTGCTAGATTAAAGCATGTGTTTTGAGTTACCTTCTTTACAGCTTCCCAAGTATTAAGTCTTGTCCACATTTGCTATGTCCTCTGCCTTTGAATTTGTGTTCTTTATCCATCTGTCACTTCAGGCAAAAACAAGAAAATAACAAATGTTATTATGTTGTGTTATTACTACACTCCTAGATCCTTGCAAAGACATTAGCTATGGGGCAGAGCACAACTATCTAGATACTGTGCCTTCATTTTCCTTGGGTATTAGACTTTCTTTCCTTTTTTTTTTAATTTTTAGTATGCAGCTTCAGAGCCTGGCTGAACTTCTCTGGAAGAACTAAGAAGGGAGACAGTCAAAAAATATTTCATATTATGAAATACCAATAGAGATTATGTGCAAACAGAACTCTTTCATCTTCTGTGTGATGTACCACTCCTCTACATACAGCTTCCTGTACAACAGCTGGGGAAACAGCCAAAATTGTGAAATGTCATGTTACATTTGGCATGAAAACCAGAGTATCCTGAAGTATTGCTGATAAGATTTTGAATTACAACCTTCTTAGTTATGGTGGTACAAGAAGAGTCAATGGAGTTGTATTAAAATAACAGGACTAACTTGATATCTTTTTTCTGGGACTAGTCGCAAGGGTTTTTTTTTTTACCTTCAGACTAATGTTTCTCCTTGGATGTTTTCAGTCTGTTACAGTCTTAGCATTTTACTAGCCTTTCTTAATAATATTTAAAAAAAAAAAAAAGTTCAGTCTTTAGAAGAGAAGCATTTGATCTTCTCTGAGAGAAATGGATAAAGCTGCTTTTTGCCCAGGAGTGTGTACAAGCGTACTTCGAGTGGGTTATCATTTTGTACTGGGCTTCCTCTCCGTGGTGGTTCAAGGTGTAAAGGGAATGAGTTATGAGGAGTAATGGTGTGTTCTGCTGTATTCCGTGGCATTGGAGGGTTTGTGCATGAGCTGGAAACATAAGTGTCTTGCGTAGAACTTTCAAAGTTCGCATCTTCCTGTTCCTCTCCCCTTCCTCACCCTCATACCTCCAAACAGGGTGGCAGGAATGCCCACTCTTGGGAGAGAAATACAGAACTACGAGTTCACCCTCACATCCCTGATATGCTCAAATCTCAATTCAGAGCTTGGCAAAGTCTCAGCAGCTCTTCCAGCCAGCCCTTCTAAAATCTCATCTTCGTAAAATGGAAAAAACATGCTGACAACATTTCAACTCCTGTCTTTTCCAAAAGCAATTATTGTTGCTTTGTGCTAGTTTCCACCATGTCAAGCTATCATTCTGAATTTTTGTAATTAGTGTACCTCTCACAGGAGTGGTACACACAGGAGAGGAAATTAGAAAAAAAAAATCTGCCTTTTTTTGTCTGTATATTACTCATGTCTCTGAAAGGTATTGTAGTGCATATATATAAGCATATATATATATACAGGTGTATATATATATATATATATGCATGTGTTTGTGTATATGCATGAGGGTATATATGTATGGGATTCAATTTAAGTTGTGTAAAACCCGGTTTACAGTTGCAGCAGCAGATGCTGTTGCACCCGTCTGTCTCAGCTTTAGGAACCGACCTGAGGTAAATCCAAGGGCGGGCAGACGTACGCAGCGCATCCACAGGGCCTGGTTACAGTCCTGGCGATTGAGCCGCTGTTGACTGATTGAAAACGTATTGAAAGTCACAGCTGCAGTTTGATCTGTAATTTATTTGTTAATGATACACGAGGCTTCACTGTGACATGGAATCAATAATAAACGCTTTATGCTTTAACAACATAAAGACATAGGAGGTGCTTTGTTTAGAAAAATGTCCCATTCTACTGTCTTTTTACAACAGCGATCCATATGGTGCATTACTATAAAGGAAAACAACTGTGAGTGAAAAAATATGAAATACTATAGACATAAATCTTCACTTCTGTTTTCCTACTGAGATGGCCTTTATTATCTGGTTTATGGCACCAAAGTGAAAGAGTGGTCACTTAGAAATCATTATTGTTATCATTAGCTTTTATTTTTGTAAGGCAACCTTTTTTTTTTTTCTCTTTGTATACATCTTAAATGGTTGACCAACATTTTTATTTAGTTCAATTAATATTTTTGGGTTCCTATCTTCTATGTGTTGTCTTGGTGAAATAGATTACCTAAAATTTTCACTATATACAGTTAGGGTAAATTATGGATTTGTAAATGATCTCCTATTTCAGTACTATTACTCTGTGCTCTTCATTACACAACCTGAAATGCTCTTTCTTTATTGACCTACAATACCTTTCTTGAACACCTTTCCTCCTCAAG
Organism: Nycticryphes semicollaris; assembly: GCA_013400055.1. Lineage (NCBI taxonomy): Eukaryota > Metazoa > Chordata > Aves > Charadriiformes > Rostratulidae > Nycticryphes > Nycticryphes semicollaris. The sequence goes on along the minus strand of VXBJ01001586.1, from coordinate 11,639 downwards.
TTGATCACCTAGAAGTCTGTGAAACCCTCAAATTTTTCTAAACATGACTGTGCTGAAAACATTTTTTTTTAAATCTAGCTCACTAGTAAATATTTTAAATATAAGTTCTGCTAGGACCACACTTTGAAGCTTTTGAAGTATTAAAAATTTATTAAAAATTTCTAGTCTTTGTCATCTTACTCTTTATTCTTTATGTAGAACATAAACCATCTCTTGATATGTCAGGTTTTTTTCATAAAAAGAGTAGGTGCTTTATCAATAGATTGGTTTTTATCAGTACTACACTATTTCCTATTATGAAATATTAACCCAACTTTTACTAGCTATTGTGTATAGTGGGAAAAATCTGAAAAAGGGTCCCCACCGTCAATCAATTGCACCATCTCACTGCAGGCTCACTTCAGTAGCTTTAGCATGGCTAACACCCACACCCCCCACCCTGAAATATTATAAAATCTTTGGCAGGGCCAACATGTCTCTAGAAGCTTTGAGGAGGAAGGCAATGGTCTCCTCTCCCAAGTAGCTTTCTTAATAACATGTTTCATTTGCATATTCACACCTGTTCATAGCTCAACTTTGTTACAGGCAAGGGACTGTCAGAATTCCTCAAGTGCAAAATTTAATGAATTTTATTCTCCCTTGCCAGTGTCTTACTTTTTAATTAACTTCAGTCTTACTGTCATTTATACGGTAAGGATATTTATACAATTTCTTGATATTTAATTTACACGTTAGGATATTTATTTTTAGCATTCTCTTGCTGAATGAGGTAATTTTTATTGTCGTGATTTAAGCTGTAATACGATGAATTCACATTTAATTTCCATATTCTTAAGAAAGTCTGTCCAAAAAAAGCCTCAAAACAACATTTAGAGATTTTTTTTCTCTTTTTGATCATGATTTTTTTTCTCTTTTTGATCATGATTCCTTCATTAGACACAAATAGCTTCTTCTATCCTAGACGTATATTTTCAAACATAATATTAAAAAAGAAAAAAAGTTGCAGAAATGCCAGCAAACCTTGTAGTGGATATTGTTGGGAGTTTCTTGTTGAAGACATGTTTGCATTCATATTCCTAGGAGCAAAGGTTATGTCCACGTACTAATGATTTTTTCACCTGCTGTTATTAATATGTTGAATTATGTCTGATGTGTGAAAAATATTATATCTAGGCCTAACTTATGTTTAAAAATCTTCAAGGGTTCATGGTAAGAAGTTATGTTAAAATTTAAAATAAACAAAATTACTGTTATGTTGTAAAGAGTCTTGATGACTAAAAACTTACACCTCTATTTTATTTTCCCTCCATTTAAATGTATCAGTTTTAATAGCAAAACAAGTAGAGAAATTCCAATATGAACATATTTTAAACTAATGACTAAAGATTATCAATATTTTACTGTATTTCAAATTTTAATTTCTTTGCCTATGGTGTCATTAATCCACCTTCTGAGGGGATTTTAATTACAGCGGAAATTTCAGTGCTGGGTAAATCTCTACTTAAGACTCATAACACGTGATCTGTTTGGTTCAAAAATCTGCTGTGTAATTAATTTTATTTAAGATGTTCAGCTCTGTTTTCCCTAATATAAAAAGCATATTGGCAAAGAAAATTACATTATTGCTGGAATAAAATGGCAATGATGAATCTAACAAGTTTTTCTGTACCTTGAGAGTCATCTGATTTCCCCATACAGGGAATTATTATACATATCCCCACTCTGGGATTATAATACCTAAGAGAGCTAACAGTTTAGACAATAGACTAGTAATAGAGAAATCCTAACTGTAATGATAGTTTTCAGCTGTTTGTTACTATTTCCTCACCCATAACAGACAATTATTATTACTTATCTGTTTCATGGGACCACTGTAGGAATAAACTTCACCATTTGCAATGAGATTTAAACACGAGAGAAACAGTGCTAGAGACGTATTAAATTGTTAAAGTTATAGCCACATTAGACTATTACAGGGAAGGTGGGAGTATGGGATTCGCTGGCTATGAAAACTTTGTTTTGTGCCATTTCATCAACTGGGCTAAAAAAAACCACTGTAATTTCTGGGTTTCTTCATTGGTGGGTTTTTTTTAGGAAAAACATGAATATTTTAGGAAAAAATATGAAGTAGTTATCTCTGACATTTGTATTGACAGCTTGGCAAGACGTGTTTGGGGAATCGCAATAATTCAACATCTCGTTTGAAGACAGCAGAAACAGAGACAAGCTTTCAGGTATCCTGTTTCTGAGTAATTCTCAGGTTTTTATTGAAAGATCTGCATGCACTTTTAGAAGTATGTTTGTACATTCTATGCTAATGCTTTTGAAACAGAACTGCTTAGTCAGTTCAGACTTTGACTGTACCTGATTTCACTTCATCTCTTCAAAATGGCTTCTGGGTGGTAACAATTTGCAAACCCGTATAGTACTTGGAGAAATGGCCTCTCCTAGTACTCAAAAAACTTAATTTAATAGTGTGATGTCCATACCCCTGGGAACTGGAGAAGGGAGAGATTTGCAAAATGATTACGTATCTGCAATTATGTGAAGCTGTATGCAGGAGTGTTAGCAACAGAAAAGTCTGAAGTCTTCATTTGATAGACCACAAAAAAAAAGATGAAAATCGCCATGACTATAAATCAGCATCAGACTTGCATGCTTTTGCAGTGTCAAAGACTGTTAAATATGCTTTTTTTTTGTAGAGGTCAGAACCCTTCTCTGGACGCAGTTGACAAACACCATATTCTGTTGTAGTAGTTCAAAATCGGTACATCAGTTGAACAGAACTGCAGCTCTGCATGCTTTTTCACCATGGATTTTTAACATACTTTGTTATTTGCTTATGTATGTGCGTATCATATAAGTGATGCTTACACTGATGTTATTTTCACCTTCAACAGAAGTTGCACAACCCTCCATGGACTAAACCCGAAGATAAAAAATCACCTGAAAGAAATGAGAAAAAAGTTGAAGAGCTTGTTAATACAAAGGAAAAAAAACTCTAAGCACTACTAATCTACATTAAAAATGCCCACCTCTTTCTTCCATCTTCATATTCTTTTTAGTCAAGAGGCATGAAATGTACCAAGTTTCTAGAGCATGCATTTTTCACTATTCTATGAATGTTTGTAAATTAGTCTAGGATAGACCAATTAGTACCTTTCAGCAATAATCCAAAATGGATGTTTGAAGAAATGCTTTGTAATACAGTCCAGTTTTTGAAGTATTGTTCTACCTGATCAGTAACTGTATACTATAAATTATTTTCTTTGTAACAACAGCCATTCTCAAATATTTTCTCAGTCTGTTCTATTTCATGTACCTTTATGGCAGATTAGGTTTTAAATCAAGTTAAGAATTACGGGGCAGTTAATGTGGGGGGAAAAAACGCCTGTGTAAACGTAGTGGAAGTACAACACAACACATAAAATGGAACAGTGGGGGCCCATGTCCATTACCTTTCAGTAACACCATTTCAAATCTGCTTACTTAAACAATAAAAGATGTTTAGTTGGTTGTTTTTTTCCTAACTGCTATCACAAGTAGTCCAGTTTTGAGCACAAAGCATTGGTGGAAATGTTAAAGGGATGGAGATAGAGAGAGATTTGAGGGTTCAAGCAAAAATTTTTGCAGGTGGAACTGATTTAGAATTTTATAGCTTGGGTACTAGTCAGAGGAAGTCAGTTCAGTGCCTGATATTTTTGCTGATCTCAACAGGATTAATATTCTTTAAATGTAAAATCCCACTTTGTCCACTTCAGGTGGCCCTTGGTCACTACAGCAGAGGAGCATTTTGGCTGGGGCAACCTCTGTGACTCTCAAGGTTCTTCCAGTTTCTCATGGGTCACATGATCTATGAAGAGAAAGGAGGGGAGGAGAAGGAAGACAGAATGCTTTTGCTTCTTTGTGTATAGGTTGTTATTGGTCTAATTTAGGAACTCGTAAGCCTCACCTCATAGAGATGCAAATCTTTTATGCTTTTATGCTTTTTTTTTTTTGCATTAACTGTTTTATACTTTTGAAACTTGTAAACTCCCACCTTCCTCTTACTACACGCAGCAGCACATTGCAACTTCTACTAGATTCAAAGCAGTTTACTCTATTAGTTTGCTTTTTCTTGCTTTTGAATCAGTTTAAAAAGCAAATCTTGTATTTAATTTAATGGTTCTCCCTGCTTCAGTTTTAAAGATTTTACCTATCCTTCAACAGTCTCATCCAATAGCTGTCTGTTCCTTGCTGGGGTGAATAATATTTCACCCTGACATCTTGTATATGTCTCTACTCAAAGGTAGATATTGCAGAATAGTAGGTTTCTCTGCCTGGAGAATATGCTATTTTAAAAAGACAAGAAACTCATGAGCTGACAAAATAATGGCAAAGAACTGCTCCACAAAGTCACACTACTATCAAAGAAGAGATTATCCGTGCTAAATGTCAAAAGAAGTGAAATCCTGGTCACATACAAAAAAAAAATATAATTCAGATAATTCAGAAAAGGCATGGGTTTTCACATCTGATCTGAAAATCAATTATCATCAAATGGTACCTATCAAATACAATATGAATTCATTTCAGGCAAATATGGGCCAAATAGCAGATGTCTGCTGTATTTCAGTTATAGCCACAACAAACCTGGCTGACAACAGTCTGCTGTATTTCAGAATTTCAGTGATCAAGACACGTGATTTGGCATTAATTTCTACTTATGTCAAAAACAACATTTCTTTGTATATGACACACTTTAACTGAAGTACCTCATATACGGGTTGAAAAGGTCACTGAAACTGCTTCAGTCATCTGTCTAGAAAGGACATAGATCTTCATATATGTGTCCCAGAGGAATGAGGTAAGCTGTCCTACCTGGCATTCCTTTCACCTTTCTGAAAGATTCAGCAGTGCTGACAACACATCTACTGCTGTTATAACTGCTTATTACTGCTGTGTCAAGAGAGGGCTTGGGCTGGTGTCTACAACATGAAAAAACTGTACCTTGTAAATCAACAGCAATCTAGCCTGCTTTTCTTTTTTCTTTTTTTTTATTTATTTTTTTTTTAACATGCATGAAATGGTTGAGCAGCCCTCTGCTTTCTGGAAGTATGCATTATTTAATTGATATTTCACCATCAGCTAATTAATAGATATATTTACCACCAGAAAAACAACACAAAAATATCAAAAATATTGGGGTGGGTGGGGTGCTGTGAAGTTATTTTTGGGTTGATTTTTTTTTTGTTTGTTTCCAAAAGGCTTATTGTTAGAAGCTTTCCTGTGACCATGGGATCATGATCTGGGGGATGTTTGCATGCACATGGGCTTTCGCTTTTGTATGTCCCTTTTCTTAAGTGACAGTGAAGATCAGGTGAGACAGAACTGAACAAAACCATACACCTTAATACATATTATTACATACACTTATTACATATCCATTCACCTTATTAAAGGTATAGAAATCAATTATGTCTGGTCTGAGGATTACATGTCTACCTTCAAGTGGGACATTACTACTTATTTTCAGTGTGCTTAACAATTTCACTTCTTGAAGACCCAGGGAATCTCTGCTTATCTTCATACCTACTATATTTAGAATAATGCACATAATGACACAGAATTAAAAAAAAATAAGGATGAATAAATTAATCTTTTATTTTTGTATGGTGTAGGTATATTTGATACATCTTGTAGGTATGGCTTAACAAATATTCCTGTTCTGAAGATTCTATCAAGACGTCGGTATACATCTAAAATGAAATCCATCCTCGATGTATGTCAGAGAACTGCAGTTCATATTAACTTCTTTTCAGTTGGAGAGGAAACTTCTTTTCAATTTATACCTGGAAATAAAAGGAAAAATATTTTAGAGAGGACATTGGGATGTATAAGAGTTTGTGTGGTAAAAGTCAAGGATTTAAAAAAGAAAAAACCTAACCCCTCACAATAATGTTTCCAAGCCTTAATGTTGCTTGTCACTAGCAAAGGTGTGTATATTTTCCCTCAGTGGATCAATAACTGTTCTTTCATTCCAGCCATGAGTGTGAGTAGTTTAACATCATAGCACTGGGCTGAAGCTTAACAGACCATGCTACTTCCTCTGATTTGTAGTTACTCAACATTATAAATAACATGGTCATAAAGGAACTTCAGTTTATACAATTTAAGTCACAGTTGCACTTACTTGGTCTCTCTAGAACACTCTAAAACTCTTTTATGCTCAGGTTCAGAGAGAACCGTGTTGCTGAGTCTGTTTCCCTGCGCGGACTCATCATACTGCAGAGCAGCATGTCTTAAGAAAATGTTTTGTAATGCTGTGTAGTTGCCTGGCAACGAGGTCTTAGACCGTATCCTTACACATAAGGCAACAAAACACTTTTCTGTTAGATATTCCAAAGTTTAGCAGTTAAAAGCAATATAATTTCCAGTTCAAGGGCAGGCCAAACATACTCTCTTTTGTAAGAGAATGGGATGGATTTTAGATTGTTTCAAACTTCAAGCTTCCATATTATTTTTCCTTTTGCATAATAGTCTTCTCTAAATTAATCTCTATCCATCTGTATCTATGTGCATATGTATTTGTAATTGTACATACGTTTACATGTAAATATGCATATACTTATATGAGTGTATATAAATTAAAGAGTCTCTAGTGAAATTTCTCCCATGGTCAGATTTTACTTTGCATTTAGATTTTGTAACTGAGGTATTCACTTTAGTAAAATGTCAAAGATCAAAGCAATGATGATATATAAAAATAGAACACTGAATTCCTCTAATTTTCTTGTTGCAAAGGTGTAGAAATGTTTTAGCCTATTTGTGTTTAAAATGGGTCATTTTCTGCAGTAGAACTTGATTTTACTTGTGTGAATATACATATTTCATTAGAGTTGATTTCTGTTTTAATAATCAGGATGTCTTGGTCCTTCCCTGCTTAAAAATTACGGTAGTGATATCCAGTCCATTGTTGACTTTTCGTATGGAATTTTATATACAGTTTTTCATTCAATTATTCAATAACCCATGAAGTTTGTAATTTTTTCAGTAATAAGGGGCTATGAAAAGCCAAAAATTACAGTAGCAGTCCAGGTCAGGGGTATGTGTTACAAAGTGGTCAGAAGGACTGACTTCTTAAACAAGAATTTCTTTGAATGGGAACAATGGATACTTCTACTGAATCCTACAACATTAAACATTAGGGTGAGTTCTGTGTCTCCACCTGACCTTGTGGCTTTAGGAAAGCTGTCTCACTCTCACTTCTGTTAGTACTTCAATTCAAATGCTATAATACACTACTTCCTATAATGTGAAAAAATATCATTATGGAATAAAATAGCTTAATTTATTTATGTCAGATCCTCTGATCAAAAAATGTTATAGGAGTATATGAAATATTTGCACATTTTCTTGTTAAAAAAAAAATCAAATTCTATTTCTTAAAGAGAAGGTCTAGAAATGGGTGGATTTCTGGAAAATTTCAAAACAATAATAGCTAGAAACATGTATTTTATTTGCCTGTCTTCTATTTTATGTATTTTTAGCATTCTTTTTTCTATATATGTTGACAAGCTGTCGATAAGAAAAATTCTTATTTTGGCACGACTTCAAAACACAAATTAAAACCATTTCATAATGAACATAGATAGCAAAGTCTGTATTTGCAATCCTACTTGGTAGTTGCCACTTTGTTTTACTTCTAGTGGTATTTTCTTTTTAAGTTGACCAAGCAACTTAAAAAAACACAAACAAAAAGCCCCTACAACAAACAAACATGAAATATTATCCATACCCAGAAATCACTAACTTGTTCTTCCAAAATATTCTTAACAGTGCTGTGAGTCAAAACTATACAAATTAATTATTTATAAAACACTCATTTGATTCCATTGTAATGTTTTAACTTCATAGTTTGCCTTAATTCAAGACATGAAACAGCTCATGCCTACAGTAAATCATGTATGTAAATTATCAGACCAGCAAAGCTTTTCTGACAGTCATTAACTCTGTTCTCTAACTGAAAATATTTTTCCTTAAATTTCTGTAAGTTATTTTCAATTACAATAATATTAGAAATTTACTTTGATGCTTTCACCTTGATTTGCATAGTGAAACAACAGTGTCCCAAAACATATAAGCTGATTCATTCAGATAATGAGTTTTAGTTTTCCACATGTTCAACCTTGTACTACAGCAATGATGTGGTGATCTCTTTATACTTCTTAATGATTAATAGTTCAATTTTATAGATTCATGTACTGTAATAAACGGTAATTGCAAGAGATTAGAATTATGTATAGGTACCTAGTGACCAAGCTATGTTGGACTAAATGAAAGTAAACAAAAGTGACTGTTCATTTGAAATCTTTGTCAGAAGTTGATGTAGTAGTTGGGTGGGGTGGGAGGAAACCTGGTGATTATGTGCAGATACAAACACTTCACAGACATTCAGAAGAAACGATAGACCAAAATTAGCAAAAGCCATCAATTCAATCTGTATTTAGATACCTACATAAACCATGGGTGTCAGCATCTCTTCACTGCATCCATTTACATCAGCTCAGCTCAGGTGGGAGCTTAACATATATCTGCCTGCACCCTTTCCTTAATAGTATAGACAAAAATAGGTTCTGTTACTTAATGTTACAGCCAAAAAGGTAGGTTTTGTTGCAAATGATCAACAAAAAGCTTTTTAAATACAGAAATGTATATGCCTTGAATAAGGCACAATGAAAAAGAGATTGCAAACAAGTCTGCTGTTGCTGTGTCTTTTCCTTTGCACTTGTCTTCAGCCCATCACTTTTCCACTGATATGTGGGCAACATGGAAATGTGGACAGCTGTCCTCTGCAGCTCACGCAAAAAAGTCTCCCGTCCTCCAGGAGCCATGCTGTGGGCTGCTCCCTGTGCATTGCAGCAGGATTTTCCTTGGCAGGCCTGCAGACGGACTGCAAACTCACTAGCTTGCTCTTTCTTCTTTTGCTTTCCCCCAGCAGGCACTACTAAGCTTTGCCAAGCTCCCTGCTCCTCTATGAAAGTGAAGGCAGCCTTTACTTCAATAAATTGTTTTAAATCTGCATAATCTACAGTAGCATCACAAATGTTGAACAAAGACAAAATCCACATTGGTGGATTTTGATCCCACCAGCCACAGATTTCAAAGTGCAAATTTTCCAGTCTTGCAGATACGGCCAAACCCACCACCCCACCCCTATACTTGCAACAAAATGTATGTGCCTGGCATTTTTCCAGTCATTACTAAGGTATAGAAGGTCAGAGGTCCAGAACTAGTGGTGTTCCCCAGGGGTCAGTACTGTGTCCAGTCCTCTTCAATATTTTCATCAATGACCTGAATGAAGAGATAGAGTGTACCCTCAGCAAGTTTGCTGATGATACAAAACCGTAACACCAGAAGGCTGTGCCATAATACAGCAAGACCTGAACAGGCTGGAGAGTTGGGCAGAGAGGAACCTGATGAAATTCAATAAGGTTAACTGTAGGGTCCTGCACTGCTATGGTGAGAGTAACAGAGCACTGGAACAGGCTGCCAAGGGAGGTTGTGGGGTCCCCTTCTCTAGAGATTTTGAAGACCTGCCTGGATGCAGTCCTGAGTAATGTGCTCTGAGCAATCCTGCTTTAGCAGGGGAGTTAGACTAGGTGATTNTTCTTAGTCTGGAGAAGGCTGAGGGGAGAGACTTGATCAATACCTACAAATACTTAAAGGAGTGGGAGTCAGGAGGAAGGGGCCAGGCTTTTTCCAGAACATAGGAAGTTCATGAGGAGGAACTTCTTCACTTTGAGGGTGACAGAGCACTAGAACAGGCCAGAGAGGGGGTGGAGTGTGTCTCTGGAGAGATTCAAAACCCGCCCGGACATGATCCTGTGCAACCTGCTCTAGGTGGACCTGCTTTGGCAGGGAGGTCTGACTAGATGATCCTCAGAGGTCCCTTCCAGCCTCAAACCCCATATCATTCCGTGACTTTGTGACAGAACAGAAAGGTCATTAGGAGGTTTTTTAACTATTTTTAAAGTCTGGTGTAAAAAAAAAAAAAAAAAGAAAGAAAAAAAAAAAAAGTCTGTTTTTCCTGAGCTTACATTGGACATGAGTTATATTGTTTTGGATTAAATTATAAACTAAAGGACAGGTTGTACCTGGGGTAGAAGTCCAAAACAGAAAGAACAATTCAAATAATTAAACTACAAGCTTCTAAGAACAGAACCATATAATTGGAAGTGTTGAATGCTCCTGAAACAGGCAGTTCTTCCATTCTCAGGGACTGGAGATTGAGTTAGTATCAGTTCTGCTGTGTTATTCAAGCAGTCCTGCTAGTTCATCAGTGCCCCCAAAAACAGATGAGCAATGTTCTAGATATAAAGTTGCACATAATAATGTTTATGCATACACACTGCAAATACACTGCCATGCTCCGTACAATGCTCAGTTGGAGAGTATTTAAGTAAAATTATATAGCAAATACATAGAAACCTGGATATTTGTCATGTATCTGTCTCACTTTGTAATGTAATAGGATTACTTTTGATTAATGTAAGGACAAGCAAATAATATTTTGGTGTATCAAGAAACGCTTGGTTAAACATCTGTCTTTGTCCAGTATTGACCTGTAGTATAAAGTGACATGACGTTCAGCAGAATTTCATTTTATGCATCTGATAATACCCTCTCACTGTCTTCTTCCCATCTTTCTGTCTTTTCTACTGTCAGGCTGTCGGCTCAAGTGTCAGTTTCAAGGATTATGTTGCTATTAAATCCTGCTACAGTAGCAGCTAACGCAATACAGTGGTCACGTCCCATTGACAAAAGACATTTTCTGCAGGTACATTTATTCATATTCCTCAGGTCACTGGACTCGGAGGACTGCTTTGGCACAGGCGGTGGTGCGTGAGCATCTGACATCCTGGCTGAGGCATCATGTTGAATCACAGTGTTATCTCGGACACCATGGCAGGCATTTTGATCAAAAACCTGCTACGGCACTTGTTTTGTAATTAAAGACAATGTTAAAGAGAATTGGATGTGGTAAGCAGTACTTCTCGTGCTGTTCTTTTCTCTAAAAGCCTTTAAAATTACACCAAGCATAACTGCCTGTTTCAGAATTGTAAGCCTTGGCAAAGTTAACAAAATGCATTCAACACACTTTCTTTAGTGCCTACAAAACAAGGAGAACTTGTTTACATTTTTCCCTTAATATGGGAAAACGTATTGTTTAAAAAGTATTATTGACTTACTCTTGGTTTTATGTTTTTTTTTTTAATTCGTTACAGCCTTGGTTGATGTTTAAATTTATGAATTTTTGAGAAATGCAGTGGAAGATATCATCTGTAAGAATAAAAATTAAAAAACAGACCAAAATGAAACAAAGCAAAAAACCCATAAACAAAATCTAGACTTATTAATGCCAAGGAAAGAGTTGATTACTGATTGAAATAGGACCCACATGAAGTAGGTTTTAAAATTCTAGATTGTTTTAGGAAACCTTAGCCAGATTTTTTTTTAACCATGTAATTTCAGTTAAGGTTCTGGGAACCAGAATTCTGTGGTAACCTGAAAGGTAGTACAAGCTTTAGAATTATATATATATATTATAGTTGTATAACCGACAATAATATATCTTATATATTATACAGTACATATTA